>BNJM01001196.1:285374-300337 GCA_015472975.1 Rousettus leschenaultii | reverse complement strand
CTCACTGACCTTCTGGTGCTTGTGCTGGAGATAGGCAGGTACTCCATGACGGCGATGTACACGTACTGCTTGGCGTCATCTATCACACTGTAGATGGCATCTATGTCAAAGCTTCTGTTCTTAGGACAAAAGAGTTTGGGAGAATTCTGTGAAGACACAAAAACCAAACTCTGAGAGTATTAGCATTTGTCATCTGGGGATTTCTCTTTTTGTTGTTGTTGTCATCTTTTTTTTTATTATTTGTTTTAATGGATCTTGGCTTGTAACTAAATTTTTGCAAAACTACTTTCCAGTTCTTTATAAGACCAAATATTTTCAATCCTATAAAAGTTGAGGCATGTAGAGATCAACGTGTGATAGGATTGGTCTCAAGTCTGTCCTTTAAGTCTATTTTGAGAGGGAGTTCTTACTTTCAATACACACACCTCTGACTTTCAGAGTAATGTTCTAGCTCTCAACTTGTGTGATGCTGATGTACATACCTGGTCTACATGGCTGTTAATTTTCTCAGGCATCACCATATTGTCTATCTGTCCATCTAGCGAGCTAGCTATCATCTAGTTATCATTTATCATCTATCATCTCTATCTATCTATCATCTATCTATCTATCTATCTATCTATCTATCTATCTATCTATCTATCTATCATCTATCATTGTCTTTCTACCTATACTCTAAAAATGTTCAAGGCAATCTAAAAAGGTTGTTTTTTTGCTGATCTTTTATCAAGTCATGAAGAGGAGTGTGGATTGCTGAGAAAGGGTCATCAATAATTCTAGAAGAAAAACCAATAGTCAGAAAGATACTAACATTTGTTAAGAGAGATAGGGAGAAAAAGATTTTCTGTAAGACTCAAGCAAAAGGAAAAAGAAGCAAATTACCCTTGCAATATTTTTCTCATGTTGTTCCAAATAGTTTCCATCTTTATTAAAACGTATGGTGTTTTTAGACAAAGTTGCCGTAGAGAAGGAAAGGCGTACTTTGGTTTTCTTGTTGTTCCATTGGAAAGGACTGAAAAACAATGTTTTGGTAGTTCCTGCCTTGCTCTAACAAGAATACGCCACAGCACACAGAGGAGCGGAATTAACGCAAGGGGAGCTTAATACCAAAGGCTGAACAGACGGTCTCTGGAACTGCCTGGGAAGCCAGTGTTGGGTCCCCTATCAAATGCTGCACGGACAGTGTAGGTCAGGAGCCCCACACTGTGGTAGCCCGGCCGCAGTGACACAGAGGGAAGCTGAAGCTGCTGACCCGACGCCCGGCTGAGGAGGAGCTTGTGGAAGGTCACACACTCACAGGTGTCCGCGCTCATCATCAATCAATCGATTAATTAATTCCATTAGGAAATTAAATGTTCACGTTATTTAATTACTTCAGCCTGTTGGCAGGTGAGTATCGGGATGAGTTTTCGATCTTATAAATTATTTTTCTTTTGGAATGAAGATGAACCTGCAAATCTTAAAAATGATGAAAAACAAGCAAAAAACAAAAACAAAACCACAACAACAAACAAACAAACAAACAAAACCCAATGCCAGTCCTGCACTTCCCCCGCCCACACATCCACCACTCAGCCGGCAGCGCCTCTGCAGTACCCCCCGCGGCGTCCCTCCCTCACACTGCAGGCGCTGCGTCCCTCTTTCCGGCCCCAGTGCTGTTTGCTGGGGCTTCTGCATGTCTCCACAGCTCATTTCCTTGTCCCCGTGATGTTACCAAAACAAGTGCGTGCCCCTTAGGACTCTTGGTCTCTCAGTGGCCAGTCTGAACTCATTGGCTGGCATGAATGTATGGCGTTCCTTGCATCTCTGCCTCCCCTGTTTGCTGGCTACCATGACTTCTGTACCCCAAACTGAACTAATCGCGGGGTTACGGCCATCTGTGGTCAGTCTGCCTCGACGCGCTCGTCCTGCCAGCCCCTGACACTAACACATTTCCCTATTTTTGTCTATTAGAGCCCTGTGCATTTTTCTGCTAAACGCCATCTCCTCCATGAGACTTTTACATCCCCGCCCAAAGGTTACTTCTCGGTTCTCTGTTCTCCCATAATATGACATTTTTTTTTTTTCTATTAGGGGTCATATTCTAACTTATAAACTTGTATTTCTCTCATCTTTCTGCTGCTAGCTTGACTTTAGGGATTGCTTTTACACATTTTTTGAAAATGTCCATTAATAAATTAAATGTTTAAGTTCTTTAATTCCTTCATCCTGATTCTTCTGCTTTAAACACTCTTCTCTGTTAAGGAGGAGAAGCTGAGGATCTTGACTCTAGAGGGGAGTCGAGGCCAACTCTGAAATGGGTCCAGATGCCAAAGTTTTGTTTCTGGGTCGAAGGCACTGATGCACAGACTTGTTGGACTCTTTACATTCTCTATGATCTTACAAGTTTGGATGTTGTGCCTTTGGTGATACAGGCCAGGTTCCTGAAGTTATAACCTGCAGCACATGGGCTTGTTCCTTCCACTTTCTGAGCCTCGGTGTCAACACACCTTTCACACTGGTTTGCCTGAGGCTTAAATGAGAGAATGAGCCTTGTCTGGGTCCAGTGCCACTCAGCAAATCCCACTGAGTGCTTGTCACCCTCTCGGCTGTGGCCCAGGCCGTTGGCATACACTGGTGATCACAATAAGATTCCCGCTTTGTGGGGCTTCGTTGTAGCACGTGTTACATTGTGCTGCATTTCTTCATTGTGTGCTTCTCCACTAGCTTGTGAGCTGCGTGGTTGTGTATCTCTTGCTCCTCGTACCATGCCACACTTCGCACATGCCACATGCTCGATAACTATTTGTGGAATGAATGTGAAAGTGCTTCTTAAATTAAAAAGTGTTGGAGGTTTCTGTGACTCCCAAGCTCTACTTTTATTAGACTTACTTCTTTCTAGGTACTTCCACCCATGTGTGAACAGATCTTTATTTGCCTGCATTATTGTTTGCTGTGTTCCCATTGCCTAACCCAACGTCTGGAGTCTGGCAGGTGCTCCCCGTGTTTATTAAGGAAATGCATGGCTGTTCGCATCAGTTCCCTTGTCCCAGGGGCGTGGTGGTATGTGACTCTTGTGTTCCAGAATCCTCTACCTTTGAAAATCATGTCTGGATATAGTAATGGCTTGAAAATGTTTGCTCAAGGAATAAATGGATAAACAACAACACAAAGAATGATCTACTTATCTGGCGGAAGAAGTTAACTAGTTCTAATTGTTTAATTAGAGAGAAGGCTGTTGAGTTTCCCTCTTGCCACTCCCAAATTACTTTTCTGAGCCCTACACTGCATCCTCCTTCGTCCATAGAAAAGGAGGAGAGGAATACACAGATCTGCTTCCTTGTTTCAGCCCTGTCATGATCTTTTTCTGATCACGTGTTTCTGAGGCACCTTGCTTCTCGGTAATACATGTTTCTCTCTTAGATCAGTAAGAGCCTTATATATGCATGTAACTTCTTTTGCATATTCATTAAATACTTGTGTTACCAGACTCTGATTTATTTCATAACAGTTTACTGTTTTTTTTTAAAAAAAGTCCATACTCCATTTTTACAATACATGTTAAAATGTAATTAAATGTGAAAAAATAATCTACAGAATGGGAGAAGATATTTGCAGGTCATATACTTGATAACGGACTTTTTTCTAGAATGTATAAAGAACTCTTACAACTCAGTAATAAAAACCAAGTAACTTAATAATGGAAAAAGGATTTGATAGACATTTCACTAAAAAGATACAAATGGCCAATAAGCACATTAACATATGGAAATCAAAACCACAATGAGGTACCATTTCATGCCCATTAGGAGGGCTAACATACAACGCAAGATAACAAGCATTAGCAAAAATGTGGAGAAATTGAAACCCTTATTTACTGCTGGTGGAATTGTGAAATAGTGGAGCTAATTCGGAAAATAGTTTGTCAGCATCTCAAAATGTTGAACACAGAGTTAGCACAATATTAAACAATTCTACTCCTAAGCATAAATCCAAATGAATTGAAAACAAGTTGTCAAATAACCGGCACATGAATGTCCATAGGAGCACTGTTCACAATATCCAAAAGGTGGAAATACCCAAATATCTAGCCACGGATGGACAGGATAAACAAAATTTGGCATATCCATACGATGGAATATTACTTGGCCATAAAAAGGAATGAAATGCTGATTCATATTGCAATATTAATTAACTTTGAAGACATTATACTAAGTAACAGGAATATAATATGGTATTTTTCATAGCAGTACCAAGCTCTGTTTAATGTCTGCCCGAGTCACTAAATACATCCCAGTATACATGACCGATGGGTAAATGAAGTGAACAACAAACAGCAAGAGATGAAATCTGTCTAGCACCTAGATGCATAAAAACAGACTTTGAGCTAACTGGTCTTTATCTTGAAAAGTGAATGCATAATCTTAAAAGCTCTAAAAAGAAATCTACAAGATAGGACAAAAACTCAGCCGACTATCATTTCCATCTACTGATTTCAGTGAGAAATATAAGAAAATTAGAATTATCTGCCTCTGAGTTACTAGAGATCATAAGTTAAATATAACCTTTTTGTGTTCTATGAGAAAAATTAGAAATAATCCATACATATCATAACTTAAAATTTATATTTAGCCATGCCAAGATTTTAATCCTCTAAAATCTAATTTTGGGAATAGTAATTTATAGAGTTTTCAAATACATTTTCCTTGTGGTAATTTAGTCAGGACTGTCAGCTTATAAAAATATAATATACTGTTTTAAGATATTTTACAACAAGTATTTTGAATTTCAATAAATTTGTTTTGGCATGCGTTTGGCACATACTACTTAGAAAACTGCATACATCCTGGAACTTGTTATTGATATTATTACTAATAAAACCAATCCAATATTCATTGCAGGTTTTAGGGAGCCCCGAGTGAGGCGCTGGGGATTCTAATTATATTTAGAGTGTTCCATATGACCTTCGGAGCCTTGTAAAACAGAGAGAGAAATGATCAACAGATAATTAGTTACAAAAATATGATAAATGCTACAATAGAGGCGAGATCAAGGACTTCTGGGCAATTGATCCACTTCCAAAAGTGGATTCTTTTTACTTTATTTTATACCTGTAAGATTTTACACCTCTGCAGAAAAGGTGTTCAACTAATATTGGTTGGCTTAATAGTAATAAGAATAGAAAATAAAATAAATTACAATAACAAAATAAATAAAAACAAAAAGTTAAGGCATTACATAGTTTAAAAGACTATACTAAAAGGAAAGTTTCACAACTCAACCTATTTTGTGGTGAGTCGTTTAATACAAGGCAATTTGTAAATTTGCCCTAGAATACAACAAAGGCCTGTACTTTAGTAGATTTTGTTAAAGGCCTGAGCCCTCCACAGTAGATGTTAACTTTGGGATCAACAAAGGAGGACCCTCCCCACTTTAAGGATCAGAATTTAAATTTATGCAACAACCACGTCACTTATCGTTAAGATTCATACCATGAATTCAAAATGCAGCAATGACCTGAAATCGGCTCATAATCCATCTATGTCTTGCTCCTTCCTGTCTGTTTTACTGCACCTGCTTGAGCGAGGGTCCCTTAGGGTGTCATGTCACCTGCTGCCATCGGGAATAACGGTCATTTGGCAGATTTTCTATTTTATTCATCTAAAAATCGAGAAACATCTCTGGCCTTTTTATTTTATGTGGTTGTCTTGAGAAGAAGTGAAATTAAACATAGGAAATAATTTTGTTAGTAAAATGCCCTATAGAATATGCTACTTGCTACTGCACTCTGGACCTGTTCACATACCAAAAAAGGTTTTTTAGCTCCATCTGATGAAAATCTTTCATAGTCTATTTTCTGCTCTTCACATTTATGTCAATTTTTTTTTATTTCAGACAAACAACGTCAACTTCCTCTTTTCTCTCTATTGCTACATTTCTAAATTTTCATTTGAAGGCACAATGAAATGCTCTTCAGTGACAAAAATGTTGACATGAAAGCACTGGTATCAATCAGTGGAGAAATAGCCTTGTTAAATTGGGATCATGGTTCAGAGAGCTACTCAGCATCTGATCTACGCAGAAGCTTGATGCAAGTCAATATCCTCAGGTCTCACCCGAGGCTCCTAAGGTTGCACCCAGTGGATCAGATCCTGGGTGAGGGTGGGGAGACTGCAGATCTGGAGTTTAAAAGATTCTTCAGCTTGTTCTTATGTACTTTAAAGTTTGAGGACCAAGGCTGTAGGCCCAGACACACTGCCCATTGCTGGTAACACTGGGGACAGCCGTGGTGTGTGGGCAGCGGGTGGCCATTTGGGGAGGTCGGGGCGGGTGGGAGAAGGTGAGTAGTGGTTTAAATGTAGTCAGAGGCCTGTGAGCTATGCAAGGGGTCCTGCCCTCCTGGGTGGGCCTCTTGTCCTCCAGCCTAAATCATGTACAACAGCTTTGATATTATCTGTTTTACACTCCTGGGTTCATTTATATTTGTTTCATCAGATAAAAATAGCTAAAAGCAAATCCGAACATCAATGATATTGAGCATCAAAAATAGGACCTGTGTCAGGTGGCCTGGGTGATGGCGGTTCTCTTGTCACCTGCCATCTGCGGGTCTTTGTGCTGGTACATAAGCTTCAGTATCCTCATTTGTAACGCTATCATAATCCTGGATCTACCTTAAGGGACGATTGTGGGGCTCAAATCAGATAACACAAAGTGTCTGGAATTAGGAACGATTATTAGCATTCACCATTGTCATCACTAGGAACAGCAAATGATTGAGCATAAGAGTGAACAGACCTGAACTCGTCAAGGAATGGGACAGAACGAATCAATCTGTCCAATTCATTTTTGCCTGACAGAAGATCACACTTGAATATTCCAACTTAATAAAGGGCCCTTGGAGAAAGAATGGAGGAAGAGGAGAAATAGGGCAACGACTCACCGACACAAATGCTTGAGATTTGGTTTCGTTCAACTGAAGTTGCAATTTCTTTTCGTTGTCATAGACTCCATAGAGCCTCTTGGACCAGGTCTGAGGAACTCTGCTCTTGAATTTTAATGAGCTATATAAAGCGAATATCCTTTGTAAATCTAGGACCAGGCAGCTGCAGTTGTAGAAGATGACACCGAGTTCTTTCATCTGTGAAATTAAAATTGAAATCATCAGTGCCATGTGCATCTGATAGTGTTAGTTTCAGAGAAAAAAATGCACAAGAATGAAGTTGTAACATCTTTTTCTTGCACTTGTTGTACGGAAGTATGGAGATACAGTCACAATGTGGTATATGGAAATGATGCAATATAAAAATGCTTGAATATTTAAGGAGAATTTTTGCTTTCCTTTTACATTTGGACTCTTACAGATCATTTTCCCAAAGGCACCTATACTTTTCATACCAGCTCTTCAGATTCGTTTCATTAACAATATTTTTTGGTATGAATTCTTAAATTATGCAGCGATATAAACATCGACTTTTTATAATGAATTATTTTTTGGTGACATTAATTAATAAGATCTGATAAATTTCAGCTCCATATTTTAACAGTAAGGCATATATGTGTGTGTGTGTGTGTGTGTATTTACAATGTTCACCCCTCATGTTTAGATTTCTCTCTGTCACCACATATTTAACCCCTTTCATCCCGTCTACCTCCCCACTCTCCTTTTCCCCCTACCCTCTGGTAACCACTAGTCTATTATGCATGTCCATGAGTTTCTGTTTGCCCTGTTCGTTTGTTGCTTTTAGGTTTATATACCACAATAAGTGATATCATGTGGTTTTCAACTTTTTCAGTCTGGCTTATTTTGCTTAGCATGATAATCTCAAGGTCCATCTACGTTGTCGCAAATGGCAGTATCTCATCTCTTCTTATGGCTGAATAATATTCCATTGTATATATGTACCACAGCTTCTTTATCCGATCATCTATTGTAGGACACTTCGATTGCTTCCATGTCCTGGCCACTGTGAATAATGCTGCCATGAACACCGATGTGCAAAAATCTTTTCAGATATGAGTTTTCAAGTCTTTGGGGTAAATACCCAGTAGAGGAATTGCTGGATCACATGGTCGATCAATTACAGGTTGACTTTTAATTGCAGCATAACAGAGTGGTTTGGATCATGGATTCTGGAGTCAGACTGCCTGGAAGTAATTTT
The DNA here is from genome assembly GCA_015472975.1 of Rousettus leschenaultii. NCBI lineage: Eukaryota > Metazoa > Chordata > Mammalia > Chiroptera > Pteropodidae > Rousettus > Rousettus leschenaultii. The sequence goes on along the minus strand of BNJM01001196.1, from coordinate 292,199 downwards.
CAGCTCTTCAACTTTCTAGCTCTGTGACTGTGGGCAAGATATGTAATCTCTGGGCCTCATTTTCTTCTTCCACAAAATAGAGATAATAGTATTTATTTCAAATAGTTGCTATGATGCTTAAAATAGTTAATATGTGTAAAGAAATTAGAAGAGTGCCTATCACATGATAATCACGAAAAATATGAGCAACTGCCATTCTTATTAATGCTCCACTAGCCTCAAGAAAATAGACCAATAGAAGCTCGTCATAAAGAGACCATAGAGGTTATTTTATCCACTTCCTTTGATGTACAAATGATGAAAGTGAATCTCACACAGAAAGGCAAAGATACTTGTTCCAAGTGAACAATCTTGTCAGCAATAGATTAAAGTTTTGAACGCAGGTTTTCTGACCTTGGTCAGATCCACCCAGGAGCAGCACTGGCTTCATTTGAGTTCAGTATTACTGTAAGGTGGCCAGTCAGACATGAGCAACAGGGGAAACAAAGGAATCGGGGCCCAGCCTAGAGACCGCCCAAAGAACACCCCAATGGGAGTAGATTCCTGCGTGCACACATGCACACTAGGCAAAGTTATTGCCTAGTGTCAATCAGGTGTCGATCAAAACGACCTCACTTGCCTGTCACCTAGGAATGCCTTTGGTACCACCCATCATCAGCCAAATTTAAGGTAGACATTCCCACTTCTGGGTCCTTTTTTGCCCTTCTGGGTTCTCTTTCTTTTTGGCGGTGTTTTGTGCTCTTTTCCCCTTTTGTGGCCATTTTAGCCCTTTGTGTTGGTTGCAGTGCTGGAACCAAGTGCTTCCTTGGGGCATATGTTGTCTTTCTAAAATATACTTTTAATAAAACCATTAAATCTCAACTACCTGTGATTCTTCACTGCTGTCATTTGAGGAAGAACCGAAAAAATGCTAACTACGCTTACATGCGGTGTTATCCCTCTCCCTCCCTGTGACCGCTGGGGCGACACCGAACTCCTACCAGTCCCAATGATGACATAGTAAAACTTACAGATGATTTCTAATTTAGTCAAAAAAGTGAAAAAGTGAAGTTTCGGTCATAAACGAACAGCACAAATACACATGCTTTATGATCTGAACACTCAGCAAGGGCTTCCTTAGGGACACGTCGGTCCTTGAGGGACCTGGGTTCCACTGATATTAAACTCTCTTCCCGTCTCTTCCTCCAGTCTCCTACTCAAGACTCTACTCAGGGCTAAAGGAGAGGTCACCCACCTGTTCCTCCTTGTCCCCTAGGACTCCCCAATACAGCATGTATCTTTCCATGTTCATCTACACCTGTCTGGTATCATTTTACCAGCTCCATAGTGACCACAGAATAGACAGACAAAAGGTATTTAACCTGCTGATGAACTTGTCCTTATTTTTACTCTGATGCAAAAAAAATAAAGCAATGAGCATCCTCGTACATATATCTTTGTGCACACAGCAAGAATCTCTTTACTATAGATTCCTAGAATTAGATGGACAAACGCATTAAGGACAATTAGAGGTTAAGAAAGTGAAAGGAAGTAAGTAGGGACATGTGGATGTGTGTGATTTGGTAAAGGAACATGCAGATGTGTGTGTGAATTGGTAAATTATACATATTTTTTTTTCCTGATGACAGGGGATAAAACTGGAGGAACAGATTCCAAGGGGACTTTGTGCTGGGATAAGCAGCTTGACATTTATATTGAAGGTCATGAGGACACAGGCAATGATGGGCAGGTGCATGGTCAAGACCTTTTGCCTTAATGTGGAGACTGACAAGAGAGCTAGGAGCAGGGCAAGGAGAGAGATTTGTCCATTCTTCTGTGTTTTCTAATCTTGGAGATTTCCAAAATGTCTTGAGTAGCTGCTACTGATTGCTAGCATCATTCCAGGTAGAAGACCAGGCCTACGTGGGGCTCTGCTGTGAGGATCTCAGGAATATTGACCTCTACATCTGACCTTCAGGGTCTCATGCCTTTTCTCAGAGTGAATCAGTGCCGCCACATTATCATCTCCAAGGATGCCTTTAGCATGTCGGGGTTTCTCAACTTTTGTATCAGGTTAGCTTTATAACTGGGCTGTTTGTCTGGAGTGGGAGTTGGGGCAGTGGAGCTGAGGCTTGGTTCCCACATAAGTAAGTAGCTGTCCCATGGTACCAGGGTCTCCCTGACATGTTCCCTTGTCTGCAGGACACAGGGAGTTAGTGCAGCTTCTCAGGGCTGGCCTTGCCTGGGGCCATCCTCAGGAAGAAACAAACAAAAATGACCCTGAGGCCAGAGCGAGAACTGAAGTATTGGATCTTTCACACCAGATCTAGGCTCAGGGCAAATCATCCAATATTTATGTCCACACCCACATCCACAGAATCAGCCACGCCCACGGCCACGCCCACGGCCACGCCCACGTCAGTCTTCTACTAGCCAAGCACCATGTCAGGTCCGAGGCTGTAGCCAAGAGCAAATCACACCTGTTTCCAGCCCTCAGAAGAACTAGAGCAAAGAGCACAGCAGGGAATACAGTCAAAAATCATAAAGTTATAAACAACAGGTTCAACAAGAGCAACAATAGAACAACAAGAGAGTTCATGTTTTGAGGTAGGCATTCTAATTCCCACTGTAGAGATAAAAGCATCGAGGCCATGCTCGCTAATCTTGCCCAAAGTACCTTTGTTAATATACGGCAGAGCTCAGCTCTGAACCCAGTTTGCCTTGACTCCTTATCCTGTTTCTGTCCACTGTTTTGCCTGCCTCAAGCTGCCTGTACCCCTACATCCTTGGGGGATGTTTCCTCAGCACTTTCCACCATACTAAAAGAATACTTAATTTAAATTGGGTTTCACTTGCTCTATTAACCTCAAGGCACTTCTATCAAATGGGTGGCTGGAGCTAAAAGGCTGAGCAGAGGTGCTTCTCATCATAAATGTAAATACTCGAACAAATGTGGTCCTTACACACAGCCGCAAGAAGAGAGGAAATGCTGCCATTTGTGACATGAATGGACCTTGAGATAACCATGCTAAGTGAAATGAGTCAGACAGAAAAAATTGAGAGCCATATGATTTTACTCATATGTAGAATATAAAACTGAGCAACAAATGAACAAGACAAACAATCAGCAACTCAGACACAGACAGCAGTCTAGTTGTTCCCAGAGGAGAAGAGGTAGGTGGGGTGAGGTAGAGAAGGGTAAAGAAGGCCAAATACATGGTGACAGAAGGAGATTTGAATTTGGGTGTTGAGCACACAACGCAATGTTCATATGACGTACTATGAAACCTATATAATTTTATTAATTAATGTCACCTCAATAAATTTAATTTAAAAAAATCTTATTTCCAGTACAGGAGTGGAATTTGGAAGGCAAGAAACTGTCATTGAAATAGAATATGCTTCGGTCACATGACTCTTCGATTCTCACTGAAGTTGATGGACAATGTGGTTCCCAAGACTCATTCCAATTCTCTCCACAGACATGCCGGGAAGCTGGCTGGATCCCCCTGGGAAATCCAGGAAGATGATTTCATCAAGGCAAAGTGATGCCAAATCGTTGCTACGCGCTAGGTTTAGAGACCACATAGCTCTGTGTTAACATTACGGCTCCGAAGCTCCTGGGCTGCATGAGTTTGGGCCAGTGCTTCCACCTCTGGACACTGCTAAGAAAGGAAAAAGCAGCCGGACGTGCAGAAGCTGTCACGTGACTGTCAGCTCGGCCTTGATGTTCCTAGGAACCGGCCCAGCACTTCCATTTCCAGCACACAAACATCAGACAAGGCCACTCTGTGACTGTCCATGACGGATCCACACAAAAGCAAGAGCACCCCACATATGTCTGGACACTGACAAAAATGTGAGCATCGTCCAAGCCACGAAAACTAACAAACAGCCCCATCCTGACTAATGGAAGTGACTGCTGCTTTTTTATCAGCTACAGCTTTAGCATCACCTTGTTCCACTCCCATTTGACTAGATTTACTAAGATACTCGTCATAAAATTGCCCCTACTTCCGGGCAGCATCTTATCCTGAGCAAAGCCCTGCTTCCTTAAGCCCTTTTCCAAATTACCTAGCACCAGCCCAAGTCCCATAGTTAGTCCTTGGTAAAACCCACCTACTGGAACACCGCATGGTTTTCCCTGGTGTGTGTTCTGCCTTGTGACGAGCAACTGGTTTAAGTTCAGGGAGCCGTCTGGGCTTGGCTGGCGGGCAGCGACACCACCTTGTTGCGCTATCACCCACATCGGGGGGTTGCCAGGACGAGCGAGAGCAGCAGGGCACAGTGACAACACTCAAGATGCTGTCGCTCTATCCTGCTCTATCCTAAGTCGCACTGGAGGGGGAAGTCCCAGGCACTCAGTGCTGCAGTTGGAACAGGAAGTTCCCTGGCGGCAGACCAAGTGTTTAGGGGAAATGAGCGAATGACAGCAGTAATGGCTCCGCGGAAAGGCGTAAAGAAGGGCTGCACTTTGGGAAGTGGCTTCACGGATTAGAACTGAGGCCAAGCGATGCTCCTGAGACCCTGTCAGTGCTGCTCTGTTTTCTGGTGTCTGTACCTGTCATGTGCCTGGTTTAGGAATGTACCCATCACACATTTATCTGGACATCTGGTAAACCAATTCTTTAAAAGCTAATGGTAAAACTGGAAGCATGAAATAAAAATCCTTATCTAATGGCACCACAATTATGAGTGACGTTTGTCTCTTTAGGTGTGATTGGAAGGAGGGAGCATGTCTATAAACTTGCCATCCCTGAACTCTCCTCACGCACCATTTATCATCATCGAGGTGCAGGTGGACACCGTCTCCCTCGTCATTGGCATTGTAATGACTCTGTTCTACACAGAGACGGAGCCTTCCTCTCTCACTGCTGTGTGAGCTGTTTTCTGTGAGCTTTTATCTGCAGGCCCTGACTTCATTCTGCTGGGCGATCGCATCACAGCTGTAGAATCTGAAGGCCATGGAAGAGGCCACGTCTGGCTCTCTGGAGGTGGAAACAGAATTATACTGCCTCTGAGTATCTTCCTCTCGACCTCAGGTGACTCAGCCCATTTCTAATGTTTCATATTTGGTTCAGGCTGGTGTCAAATAAAGATGGAGAATAAGAAACTTGCTTTCATTTTGCAGGTTTTTCGGCCAGTGCAAAAATTCAGGACATGTATATAAACAAATCTTAAAATGCTGGCAGTGGGAAAAATAACACGAATTTGGGCTTCTGAAGAGCTTCTAAGTCAGATTGTAAAAGGAACAAAAAGCTGAAGTGATTAACAGTTTAGCTGAGTTACTCTCCGAGTTGTCTTACCGACAAGACAGACCTTCTCTGCTCGGGAAAAGCCGCCTGCCAGCTGGTGGGCAGCTGAGTGCAGCCCAGCCTTGCGCCAGCCACGAGCCAGCCACATGCCCGCTGGGCACCCTGATGGGCCACCCTGGCTTTTCAGTCCAATCACATAGTTGACGTTGATTGAATGGTCTAACTGTTTGAATTAAATGATCTTGGAAAAGCTGGAGATTTATCGCATAATGATTCTTTGGAAGAGAATCATTTATAGTAAAAGACCGTTTTTTTCACAGGAGGATTGTTAAGCGTTGCCGATCGACCCATGGAACTAAGAGAGGCTTAGGGCCTCAACAACCCAGAGTCCCCTGCCAAAAAGCTGTTCTAAGGTAATGACGTTATTTAAAACTTGAGTTACATCAATGGTTCCATTCTGTCTGTTCCACTAGGCCATTATGGGAGCCTTTCTGCAGTGCTTGGGTTTCACATAATCCAGGAGATGCTACCATCCTACCACTCAGGGAGAAATAACAGTAGCAACAGTACTGATTTACTGAGGTGTTTGCTGTGTGCCAGGTAATGTTCTAAATACTTTACTATCTTCATTCATGTCAACATCACAACAACCCATTTCACAAGGAAGGGACTGAGATGCAAAGAGATGAAAGGACTTGCCCAAACGCACAGCTGCTGAGCGGGAGGTGGGGGGGGGGGTATGAGACTTGATGCATGTTCAGGAAGGATTATTCACGCAGCGAAGCGCGCATAAGACCGCGGCTCCCTCCCTGTGGTGACGGCCAAGTCCTGCTGTGGGTGTGCATGTCCCCTTTCCTGCAGCCCTGGAATTGCTATGGAGTCCTGGTTTCAAAACAGAATGTTGAGAGAAGGGGCAGCAACGTTCTTTGCTGTGATTCAGGATGGTTAATACCAATTAGCCTGAACACAGTTCACTTTATCATTCCTAAATGTCTAGTTTGTTGTTTCATGATTTTATAGAAACATGAGTAAGCATTTCTTTAATTTCCAAGACAAAAGAACCTGCAACTGTGAGCAACTAGCATGCATCCAGTTAGCTGCTGATTTATATTCTGAGTTACTTCAGGAAATCTAATTACTAGGAGCTCTAACTTGATTTTGTTTCTGTCCTCAAGGTGAAATTTTTGTTGCTGGAAATAGAAAATAAAGAATTGAATCTTAGCAGCTGGAAGGCAGCCTGCCCCTCAGAGATGTACTCTCTGGCCCCCTTACTCTCACAGTGGGTGGTCTATACCACTTAACTTCTCGATGTCTTAGTTTCTTTGTTGCCAAGCGGGAATAATATGCTTGCTGGAAAGAACATGACTAATTGAACAGAGAGGAGAATGTAAGAAACTTAGAGAATAGCGAGTTCAACCTTATTTCAAAATTAAGGACCTAAAAGGGAAGTGACTTGTGGGATCACAGAATAGTGTCCTGTGATTTTGGGGCCCTGGGCATCTTTGCCCAATATGGCTGTGCCTTCTCAATAAAAAGAACTCACACAGGGTTCACCTGTGGGATGAATGAGGGGCGTTGTCTTTTTCCTCCC
>BNJM01001196.1:204155-285354 GCA_015472975.1 Rousettus leschenaultii | reverse complement strand
CCTCCCTCCCTCCCTCCCTCCCTCCCTCCCTTCCTTCCTTCCTTCCTTCCTTCCTTCCTTCCTTCCTTCCTTCCTTCCTTCCTCCCTTCACTTTAACTAATGCTTCATCCTTTAGAAGGATCCGAAAGGTATCCAAAGGACCACGACACGTTTGGCTTCTTTGACTTCATGCTAGAAAGAATTCACACATCAATTTCTTGGCTTAATCTAGTCAAAGGGAAATCAATAGATAAAACCTGGACAATAATGACCAGAGAAGGTTGATGGCATCTTAAAGGAATGGGGCTGAGAGTGGAATAGGATGAAACAAATTGAAAACACATTTTAGTAATTTTTTCGAAGTATTTTAATTTTATCCTGCTGCCTTAGAAGAGTTGAAAATGAATCCGAAGTGTCACCACAGCTCCTCCTGCCATGCCTGCTTTCGGTCTTCTCTTCTTAATGAGCAGTGAGGAAGCTGAGATCAGCCCAGCTTCAGTCCAGTTCGCTGCATTCGATCCCCTTTCCAAACTTCACGAGGCTCTTTCTTTGACAAAATGTTGGGTCAGACCTGAATGACTGTATCTGCTTTTCAGGTTCATAAAATAAACACCTGGCCCTACTCATGCACCAGGATATTACCAGTAATGTGAATGTTACCATTTAGCTTCTTATTCATGCCAAATGTAAATAATAAAGAAATCGGAGAGGTAGAGAAAATCTTTTCTCAGAGAAATACCAAAGGTATAAATTTCATGTTATTCTTCTTTGCAGCCAAGTCATCAGATAGTGGGAAGAAAGTACAAGTGGACAGGATTTAGTAGGTTTTCCTTTGTAGATTGTAATTCGTAAAACTATTTCTGTCTTCTAAGTCAGGTTTCAGAGAGACCTTGAAGTACAGGAAATCTTTGAAAATTTTCAGAAAAAAAGACCCCGAGAAATATTTTGCACTCCGTCTATTGCGTTCCCCTGATTTCCTCCCTGTCCATCAGAACAGGGGCTCCTCACGTTTCCGCTCGTCCACAGTACCCCAGGAGCAGCACAGCCCTCTATACCTACAGCACGGCAGTGGCGGCAGCAGGGACTGGAGATAACCAGGCTCTTACAAAGAAATGTTACACCATCTTCCCAGGCCCCCTGGTTCTCATCTCTTCCCTGCCCACGTGGCTCTAGAAACATCCCAGAATGGTGAAAGGAGCCCCCTCGGGTCTGCGGCCATGAATACAGTTACTGGCCGTCTAGGGAGGCTATTGCCTTAGTGGATAGAGAAGGACTCAAGCTTGAATTCTAATTCTGCTGCTTTCTCCAGCGTGACTTTGAGCAAGTTCCTTGACCTTTTGTGCCTGTAACTGATAAGTTCCTTAATCTTTCTGTAAAGTGGGAGTGATAATAATAGTCACAGGGTTGTTGTGACGATTAAATAAATAGTCATTAAGTACCTCTTGGAAGAGGAATTTCCATTTAAAATGTTAATCAGCTTTTTATTCTGCTTCTGTAAATATGCTTGCTGCATGGGCTGCACTAGAAATTGACTGAAGACTCACCTTCCCTTTACTTGTTCTGTCTAAGCAACAAATGTAACTGTGTGTACCCCCAGCAACTCTTGCACTCTGCAGCACTTTGTAACTGCCGGTAGCCCATAGCAACTACTGCCCTTGTAACACAGTGTAACTACCTGCAACCATAGCAGCTCCCACCACTTTGTAGAGGCCTGAGTTCAAATTACCCAATCAGGCCTTGCCAACAAGGTCTATATAAGGAATGTTGCAACTGAGCTCGGGCCCAGATCTTCAGAGCACAACCTCTCTGGGTCCCACGGTATAATAAATCTGAGTTCTCCAACTCTCCAAATGCTGCTTGGTTTCTCACCTTTCATAAGGGATACGTTCAGCCACAATTTTTTAAACACCATTTCTTTTTGCGCTGTGTCATGATGTACTTTTCACTTATCCATGTTAGTCACAGATCTACTAGGTTTTTTCACCTTAACATTCAGCACACTCTCCCCACCATTGTGCTTTGAGTAATTGCTCAAGGTGTTCCAACATCATTTAATCCATCAGTATCTTAATCTCAAAAAGAAAGCATGCGCTAGAATATGGAAATCCAACCGAGATGAAGCAATTCCTTTCCAGGTGCTTCAGCTAGTTTCTTAGAGCTTAACGACCGTGGACTGTCCCCAGCACCACCCTGCGGAGGCCGTGGTCTCGTGTCTGTGTCCCTGCAGTTCTTCTGATTCCTTCCAACGCATGCCCTGACAACATTTTTCTCAAGCTCGTGAGATCGGATGCTATAGGAGGTACCAGCATTCAAAATAGGTGAAATTTGAAATCTGGGAGACTTATTCTACAACAACTTCATATCGATGGCATCAATTTATTTGCAGAGTGTTTGGCTATAACCAATTTTCGGCTCATGGAAAGTCATCTTCTTAAAGATCTGAAGTGGGGAGACCCTCCCTAAGTAAGTGGGGGGCAGCTCATCAGTTGCTTGGTAACTGGCTGGTTAAAGACTATAAGATAGAGACGACCGAGTAGGGCTTGTATTAGGATCTGTGTTTGGGAGTGGGAAAATTTACTGCAAATGATTCATGTTTCCCCATGAATACTACCAACATCGACTTGAAAAGTAACCACAATAAAAACAGCTTCTTATATGGAACCAGATGGCAATCTTATAGGGCGCAATTGTTGCTAACAACTTATAAGTGAAAGCGTCTTGAAGATTATCCATTAGCCAGCCCAGTGTGGTTTGAACAGGTACTATTCTTTAATGTGCAAAACTGTCACTCGAAGTGTAGCCAGGTCTGGCACGGATGGGAGAGCAACAGATTCTGATCAACCATAGGCCCAAACTGTGAACATTTTAAAAAACGCGTCAGAACCACAGAACATCAAATACCAATAGCCGAGAAAATTGGTCGAATAAGGCCAAATGCTTTGTTTGCCAACTTCAAAATTCTCATTTGGACCAAAATAAAAGTTGAATTATTAAACTGTTTCCACACATGCATAGTTTATTAAACATAGCTTTCATCAATAATTCAAATGAATTAGACATCCGAGGGAAGTTATAACACAGATAACAGTCTGATAATGTTGCCAGAAAGATGTGTGTCCCAAGTATAATTATAAAATGATAATTTCTCCAATATTATAAGCAATTGGATTTTTGTAAAAAGGTATCTGCTCAGTTCACAGACTGGTATCCAGGACATTTAAATAATACAGTTGAATATGATAATTGTATACTGAGCATGTCTGACGTAGAAGGCACCGTATTAGGGAACTGGAGTAACTTCTGGGCAAGGCATTGTTCCCATTGTATAACTCTGTGTCTGTGTGTGTGTGTGGGGGGGGTGGTTGGGGTGTGAAAGAGGGGTGGCAATAGGAAAACAAGAACAAAACAAACTATGAAACAAGACAAAATCTGACACGTGCCTCAAGGAAAATATTAACGTTCTAAAAGATTCAAGTAAGAGACATATTGCATCAGATTAGAAGGAATGCTTAACCTCTGGCCCATGCATGGAGCTTAGCAGGTATAGCGTATTCCTGCAAGTTTCTAAGAAGAAGGGGCTGTAGGGTTTTGCCAAATACTTTGATTAAAACAGCTAATAACTTGACTGGTGGATGACTACTGAATTAGATGGGTAAGGCATGGCCTCATGTTGGAGGTGAAATTTGGAAAAGATCTTGACGGATCTTGAAACTCTCTACCTCTGACAGCCTATTTTGAGAGACATATCCAGCAGAAGAAAGGTCATGAACCAAGGAAGGGAGGTGAGAAATGTCAGGAGCATAAACTGTGAGAGATGAGCAGTGGGATGGGAAGGTCTGATGGGTGGCAGGGTCCAGATCTGAAAGGTTGATACATTAAGGAGTGAACCTGTTACCCTTCGAGGTCGGAAACTCAACGGCCTCAAGGACTGGCAGAACAAACATGTGATGTAAATGCATGAAAACCTCATGAATATAGGAGACTGAGATGAACTAGGGAGCATATGCCTGCTATGATGATATTCAAAAACAATTTTTTTTTTTTTAATCACAGGCCAAGCCAAAACATCTGCATATAGAGTTGTCCTTCGGGCCACCAGTTTGGGAATTCCGTTTGGAGTGTTAATGAGTGAACTTAGGCTGAATTAGAGGGGAGCAAACTAGGAGCAGGGCTAGGGAGAGATGATAAAGTTCTGAACCACAGAAACGGGAGGCAATCGTGTCGGGACCTGGGGACTGACTGTGTATGTGAAGACAGGAAATGGAAAGAAACTAAGCTGACTCTCAGCTTTATAATGTCAGTGATTTGAGTGATCAACGGACATTACAAGTAGGTCCAGACATGGTGAATTTAAGTTCATTTGTGAAATCCAACTGGTGATAATAATGATGGTGGTAAAAATAGCTAATATTTCTTGAGCTCTTACTGCTTTACAATTAATTTTTACATATATTAACTCCTGTAGTCATCATAACAACCAGGTCAGGTAGGTGCTATTATTATCCTCATTTAAAACATGGGGAAACTGAAGCAAACAGCAGTTAAGGCCAAATAGCAAGGAGTAGAACTCGAATTCTAACACAGGCATCGCAGCTGCAGAATCCGTACTCTTAACCACTGTGCTCTGTGTACCTCTAGTGGGTTGGTGACTCGGAATCAGGAGTCCAAAGAAGGGTTATGAACTGGTGACACAAACTGCAGAAATGATGGCTGCTGCTGCAAGAGATAATTCCCTCAGCAGGAGCTAGTAGGCTGCGCAGGACAGATTATAATACCAGTGCATCTGTCTATCTATATTGTTCCTCATCCAGAACAGGGACCTTGTTTGTCCTGCCGACTGCTGCATTTCCAGTGCCTAGAAGTACATGGATGTTCAGTAAATGTCTGTTGAATGAATGACTGGATGCATAAAATCCCAGAGAATGCCAAACTCAATGTTTAAGAAGAACCACAAAAGGAGACAAAGAAGTACTAATCAAAAAGATAGAGAATGAACTGAAAGAGTTCAGTGTCATAGAATATAAGAAATTTTTTTAGGAAATTTTTTTTAAAAGTTGAAAATTTGATGGGGATTTCAAGAAGGAAGAGAAAGACAAAGAAGTTCATAAGATAAGTGGGTGAAGCATACATTTTTGTTGTTGTTGGCAATCAGGAACATCTTCTGTTTCTCTGTTTTTCTGAGATGCTTTGCTTAATTGAAGTTGAGCAAGAGAGAGAGAAAGGAAGTAGGGAGTCTCCAGTGAATTCTCAACCAAGAGAGGCCTCACCGTCATTCTTAATGCTGCTTACCAGTCTCAGGAATGAGGAGGGGGCTGGGAAGGGGAGGTGAGTGAGGAAACAAAGAAACAGCTCCTTGTTTCTGCATTGTTTCTCTTTCCCCACAGTTCAGTTCCTTTCCCTCTTCCTGCCCTTAAACATTTCTATTTTAATGATTCACAGATTTCACTTTTGGTTTCCAAAGGCCTTCATATGTAAATTAAAGTTGAAATGAATAAAAAGGTAACACAACTAGAATACGCCTGAATATTTTGGTGAAAGGAGTTTTTTTCTATTTTGATACATTATATTTATGCATATATTGACAATATGATAATAGTGAAAAAATCACAGGTCTCCATTTATATAAAAAAATCTTATTTTGATTTTTATAGGAGAGATGGCTTCAGTTTCTCCTCCTTGGATAATTTCAAAATATTTTTTTAGAACATGCCACACACTTTAAAAAATTATAGTATGCAGCAATTTTTTAAGGACTAAGAGACACACTTCGAATAACGATTTTTCTCTATCTTTATTTATGACAGAAAAATAGTGGTCTTACACCTTTAAAGGCTCTTATGTTAAAAAGAGCTACGTGTAAGAAACATGGAGTGTGATTTATAAGAGCAGCTTGTCAGTATTCACTGGGGTCACTCAAGCTTAGCACACATGTAAAACAGAATGTTGAAATCCAGCCACGTTTTGGTCCTATTACTGGTTTTGTTTTCTCCCCATAAACCACACACCTACAGGAAGCCTTTTCTAAATCCTGTGCTAGATAATCTAGGACCACCAGATTGCAGTGTATTACTAAATAGCTAATGTTCATAACTAGTATTTAGTTTAGTGATACTTTTTGAAGTCAACGCTATTATAAAACCACCATTTACAAGAATTATTTTTCATTTTTACTAATGTATAATTTACATATAGTACAATTCACCCCTTTTTAGCATACAGCTCTTAGAATTTTGATAGTCTGTAACCACCACCATGATCAAGACATAGAATGATGCCATCGCCCACAGAAGTCCCCCTACGCCTCTCTGTAGTCACCCCCCCTTCGAACCCTACCAAACACTAATCTTTATATTTTTGTCTTGTCCCTATCGTTTTGCTTTCATAAGAATGACTTATAGATCAAATCATACGTTATGTAACCCTTTGAATTTGGCTTCTCTCACTTAGAATAGTGTACTTGAGATTCATTCATGTTTCAGTAGAGAAGGGTATTCGGTTCCTTTTTATTACTGAGTAGTATTTCACTGTACGGGATATATCACAGTTTGTTTAACTGTTCTCTAGTTGAGAAACATTTGAGTTATCTCTAGTTATTGGTGAGTCCAAGGATAGCTGCTGTAAACGTTCACATATACATTTTTGTGATGATACAGTTTTCATTTCACTTGAGTAGGTATACAGAAGTGAGAATGCTGGCTCATAAAGTAAATATATGAGTAATTTTGTAAGAAATCGCCAAATTCTTTTCCAAAGTGACTGTACCATTTTGAATTCCCACCAGTAACATAAGTATAGCCTTGGTTCTGTATCATTGCTGAAATATGGTATTTTAATTATTTTTTTTTGAAAAATTTAGCTATGTGACATTACATTGTAGTTTTAATTTGTATTTCCTTAATAACTAATTCTTTTGAAGATATATTTGTGTGCTTATTTGCCATCCACCTGGGAAGAATCTGTTCACATATTTTGCACATTTAAAAACTTTGGTCATTTCTTTTTCTATTGAAGCTTAAGAGTTTTATTGAATTTCAGGATCTTATATATTTTTGGTCAGATATGTTATTTGCAAATATTTTTTTCTCAGCCAGTGGCTTGTATTTTCATTTTCACAACAGTGTCTTTCAAGGAGCAGAAATTCTTAATTTTGATGAAATTCAAGTTATTCAATTTCCCCCTTAAGACATACTTTTAATATGTTAGCTAAGAAACCCTCACCTACTCAAGGTCACAATTATTTTATTATATGTTTTTCTCTAAAATTCTTATAGTTTTAGCTCTTATATTTAGGTCTAGAATCTATTTTGAGTTAATTTTTACATAGGTATTAAGTATGGATTGAGGCTTATTTTCTTGTATATGGATATCGAATTGTTTTAGTACCTTTTGTTGAAAACGAACTGCCTTTGCACCTTTATTAAAAATTAATTACACATACATACATATGCATATATACACATATATTATTTATTCATGGACTTTCTATTCTGTTTTATTGATTTAGATATCTATCTTTTCTCTAGCACAACACTGGACTTCTTAGTTTTATAGTAAGTCAGAAAAATCAGGTGATGCAAACTTTCCAAATTTGTTCTTCTATTTCAAAATGGTTTTGGCTATTTAAACTCCTGGATCTTTCTAAATACATTTAGAATCAGCTTATCAATATCTACAAAAGTTCTGCAGGGATTTTGATTGGAATTGCATTGAATCTATATATGTTTGGGGAGAAGTGATATTATAACCATACTGCATCTTCAAAATGGCAAATACAGTACTAAATCTCTACATTTTTAAGGTGCTTTTTAAATGTCTTTCGTCAGTGCTTTGTAATTTTTAGCATAAAGATCTTTCCCATATTTTTAAGATTTATACTTAAATATTTCATGATTTTGGTGCTGTCTTCACCCTAAGCAGTAGTCCCATGTGTTTTTAAAATCAGAAGTTTCCTTATAAGTAACTATTTGAAACTGTCATTTATTTTTATTTTTATTTTATTTTATATGTTTCAGGTATATAATATAATGGTCAGATATTTATATAATTTATGAAGTGATTCCCCGATTACTCTAGTACCCATCGGGCACTACACATAGACATTACAATAATATCGACTATATTCCTTATGCTGTACCCTTCATCCCTGTGGCTGCCCTGTAACGACTAATTTGTACTTTTTTATCCCTTCATCATTTCCACCCAGTCCCCCAAGCCCCCACCCATCTGGCAATCACTAGTTCTTCTCTGTGTCCGTGAATCTGTTTTTGTTTAGTTTGTTCATTTCTTTTGTTCCTTAGATTCCACATATAAGTGAAATCATATGGTATTTATCTTTCTCTGTCTGACTTACTTCATTTAACATAATACCCTTTAGGTCCACTCATTTTTTTATGGCTGAGTAATATTCCACTGTATATATGAACTGTAACTTTATCCAGTCATCTATTGATGGGCTCTTAGGTTGCTTCCATATCTTGGTTATTGTAAACAGTGCTGCAGTGAAGAGGAGTGCATAGATTTTTATGAATTAGTATTTTGGCTTGCTTCGGATAAATATCCAGAAATGCAATTGTTGGGTCATGAAGTTGTTCTATTCTTAATTTTTTGAAGAACCTCCAAAGTGTTTTCCATAGTGGCTGTACCAATTTGCAAACCCACCAACAGTGCATGAGGGGTCCCTTTTTTTTACATCCTTGTCAACACTTGTTTTTGATTTATTGATAATAGTCATTCTGACAGGTGTGAAGTGATTTCTCACTGGGCTTTAACTTGGATTTCTCTGATGATTAGTGATGCTGAGCATCTTTTCATGTCTGTTGGCTATCTGCATTTTTTTCTTTGTTGTAATATCTATTCATTCAGGCACTCTGCCCATTTTTTTAAATTGGATTTTGTTGTTGTTGAGTTGTATGAGATCTTTACAAATTTTGAATATATAAAGAACTCATCAGATGTATCACAGGCAAATATATTTTCCCATTTGGTAGGTTGTTTGTTTTGTTTTGTTGATGGTTTCTTTTGCTGTGCAACAACTTTTTAATTTGATGTGGTCCCATTTGTTTATTTTTCTTTTGTTTCCCTTGTTCAAGGAGATATCTTAAAAAATATTAAAAGCAATATCAGAGAGTTTACTGCTTAAGTTTTCTTCTAGAATTTTGTGGTTTCAGATCATACATTGAAGTCTTTAATCTATTTTGACTTTAAGATATAAGAAGTTAGTCTAGTTTCATTTTTTTGCATGTATCTGTCCAGTTTCCCCCAACATCATCTGTTGGAAATATCATCTTTATCCCATTGTATATTCTTGTCTCGTTTGTCATAGATTAAATTACTATATAGGAGTGGATTTATTTCGAGGTTCTCTATTCTGTTTCATTGATCTAAGTATCTGTTTTTATGCTACTATCATGCTGTTTTGATTACTATAGCTTTGCAGTATTGTTCTTTATCAAGATTGCTGTGGCTGTTTGGGGTCTTTTATGGCTCCATATAAATTTTTGGATTATTTGTTCTAATTCTCTAAAAAATGCCGTTAGTATTTTGATAGGGATTGTACTGAGTTTATAGATTGCTTGGGTAGTATGGTCTTTTTAACGTTGTTGATGATTCCTACCCACGAGCATGGTATATGCTTCCATTTATTTGTATCTTCTTCAATTTCTTTTTTCAATGACTTACAAAAGAGAACAGGTCTTTTACCTCCTTGGTTAATTTGATTCCTAGATATATTATCATTTTTGATGCAGTTGTAAATGGGATTATTTTCTTAATTTCTATTTCTGATAGTTCATCATTGGTGTATAAAAATGACACTGACTTCTGAATATTAATTTCGTATCCTGCTTCTTTACTGAATTCACTTATAAGTTTTGACAGATTTTTTTTTTGGTGGAATATCTATGGTTCTCTGTATAGAGAGAGTATCATGTCACCTACAAATAATGGCAGTTTTACTTCTTCTTTTCCTATTTGGATGCCTTTTATTTCTCTTTCTTTTCCGATTGCTGTAGCTAGGACATTCAATACTATGATAAAGAGAAGTAGTAAAAGTGAACATCCTTGTCTTGTTCTTGATATTAAGGAAAATGCTTTTCATTTTTCCACATTAAGTGTGATGTTAGCTTAGGTTTGTCATATATGACCTCTATTATGGCCTTCTGTTCCCACTTTGTTGAGAGTTTTTTTTTTTTTATCATAAATGGAGCCTGTATTTTGTCAAACACTTTTTCTGCACCTATTGATGTGATCATATGATTTTTATCTTTCAATTTGTTAATATAGTGTGTCATATTAATTGGTCTGTGGATAGTAAACCAAAGTTGCGTCCCAGGAATAAATCCAACTTGATCCTGGTGTATGATACTTTTAATGTATTGATGAATGTGGTTTGCTAGTATTTTGTTGAGGATTTTTGCATCAATGTTCATCAGGGATATTGGCTTACAGTTTTCTTTTTATGTAATGTCTTTATTTAGTTTTGGAATCAAGGTAATAGTGGCCTTAAAGAAAGAGTTAGGGAGACATCCTTCCTCTTGAACTTTTTAGAATCGTTTGAGAAGAATAGGTGTTAATTCTTTGAATGTTTGATAAAATTCAACTAAGCCATCCAGGGCAGGACTTGTTTGTTGAAAGTGTTTTGATTACTGATTTGATTTTATTGGTGGTAATTGGTTGGTTTAGATTTTCTGTTTCTTCTTGACTTAGTCTTGGGAGAATGTATGTTTCTATGAATGTGTCCATATCTGTCAATTTGCAGGGATATAATTGCTTGTGGTATTTTCTTATGATTCTTTGTATTTCTGCGGAGTCCGTAGTTACTTCACCTGTTTCGTTTCTGATTTTTTTGGGTCCTCTCTCTTTTTTCCTTGATGAGTTTGGTTAAGTGTCTGTCATTTTTGTTCATCGTTTCAAAGAACCAACTCTTGGTTTCATTGATCTTTTGTATTGTTTTCCCAGACTCTATTTCGTGTATTTCTGCTCTGCCCTTTATTATTTCTTTCCTTCTACTCACTTTGGGTTTTGTTTGCTACTTTTTTTCTAGGTTTAAGTGTAAGGTTAGATTGTTTATCTGACCTTTTTCTTCTTTCTTGAGGTAGGTGTGTATTGCTATAAATTTCTCACTTAGGACTGCTTTCGCTATGTCCCATAAATTTTGAGTCGTGTTTTCATCTTCATGTGTCTCTAGGTATCTTTTGATTTCTACTTTGATTTCATTGCTAACCCATTCATTATTTAGTAGCATGTTGCTTAGACTCCAGGTGTTTATGCATTTTCCAGTTATATTTTTCTCGTAATTGATTTCTAGTTTTATACCACCGTGGTCAGAGAAAACGCTTGATATGATCTCAATCTTCTTAAATGTATTGAGAGTCTTTTAGTATCCTAACATGCGGTTAATCCTGGAAAACGTTCCATGTTCACTTGAGAAGAATGTATATTCTGCTGTTTTGGGGAGAAATGATCTAAAAATATCAATTAAATCCATCTGGTCTAATGTGTCTTTTAAGACAACTGTTTCCTTGTTGATTTTCTGTCTGGAAGATCTGTCCATTGGTGTCAATGTTGTGTTAAAATCTCCTATTACTAGGTTATTTCTCTCGATCTCTCCCTTTATGTTGGTCAATAATTGCTTTATATATTTAGGTGTTTCTATATCGGGCAAGTATATATTTACTAGGGTTATGTCCTCTTGTTGTATCAATACATTTATCATTATGTAATGTCCTTATTTGCTCTTATTATAGCCTTTGTTATAAAGTCAATTTTGCCCAAGTATTGTTACCCCTGCTTCATTTTAAATTTCCATTTGCATGAAATATCTTTTTCCATCCCTTTACTTTTAGTTTGTGTGTGTCATTTGATCTGAAGTGAGTGTCTTGTAGACAGGATATGTTTGGGTCTTGTTTTCTTACTCATTTAGCAACCCTAAGTCTTGATTTTTAATCCATTTACATTTAAAGCAATTATTGAAAGGTATACAGTTATTGCTAATTTTATTATTCATATTTATGAGTTTTCCCCCCTTCTTCCTTTTACAGAAGTCCCTTAATATTTCTTATAATACTGGCTTGTTGGTGATGAATTCCTTTAGATTTTTTCTGTCTGAGAAGCTCATTATCTCACCTTCAATTTTAATTAATAGCTTTGCCGGGTAGTCTTGTTTGTAGGTTCTTTATTTTCATCACTTTAAATATTGCGTGCCAATCCCTTCTGGCCTGTAAAGTTTCCATTGAAAAATCAGCTGATATTCTTATGGGAGTACCCTTGTAAGTACCTAGCTGCCTTTCTTTAGCTGCTTTTAAGATTCTCTCTTTGTATTTAACCTTTGACATTTTAATTATGATGTGTCTTGGTATGGGTCTGTATGAATTTCTCTTGTTGGGTCTCTTTTTGCTTCCTGGATTTGTATGTCTATTTCCTTGGCCAGGTTAGAAAAGTTTTTTGTCATTATTTCTTCAAATAGGCTTTCGATCCCTTACTCTTTTCTCTTCTCATTCTGGCACCCCTGTGATGCAGATATTGGTACACTTAATGTTTTCTAGGAGGTCTCATAAACTGTCCTCATTTTTTAAATTCTTTTTTTTTTTTTTGCTGTTATGATGGGTGTTTTTTGCCACCTTGTCTCCAACTCACTGATTTGATCCTCTGCTTCATCTAATTTACTATTGATTCCTTTGAGTGTATTCTCCATTTCAGGTATTGTATTCTTATTTTTATGGGTTCTCTGTCCTTTTTTGTGCTTACTATCTCTCTGTCGAGGTCCTCCCTGGGATCACCTATTCTCCCCGTAAGTTCTTTGAGCATCCTTATAACCATTGTTTTGAACTTTGTCTCTGATAGGTTGCTTGTCTCCATTTCATTTAGTTTTTTTTCCTAGAGTTTTCTCCTATTGTTTCACTTGCATCATGTTTCTTTTGATTTCTCATTTTAGTTGTCTTTCTCTATTCCTTTCTATTTATCAGGAACATTTGATATATTTCCAAGCCTTGGCCGTGTGCACGGAGGGCTCAACACAGGCAAGATGGTGGCCATCTATGGACTGCATGGGAGGGGGACTGACAAAAGTACAATGATGGCTGTCCCTCTAGCCCTTGTCCCAAACGTACACAACTCAGTCTTTCTCCATATGTCTCTTTCATGTCCAGAGATGGTGACTCTTTGCTGAAGCCCAGAATGAATGCTTACAATTGAGTGAGTGTGTGCATGGGTCCTTTAAAGGGATGTCTGAGTTTTCAGGTTTTTTCTTTTCATCGAGATGGGTGGAATCCTCACTAATTTTTACAATCAGATTTTGTGGGAACTTCTTTTCTGGAGACTGAATCCTTGTGCTGGAGAGCCCCTGTATGGTGCTCACACCCTTCACCCCTTCACAGGGGCATCTGCAGCCACAATCTCCTTCCTGGTGCTCAGCCGCCATGTGCAGATGCAGGGCCAAACCACTTTGTATCTCCGCCCCTCCTACTGGTCTCAACTGTTTTTTTCTTTATATCCTCAGATGTATATGCTATAATCAGCTAGATTTCAGGTGGTTCTCCAAGTTGATTGTTTTATAATTTGGTTGTAATTTTAATGCAGTTATGGGAGTAGGTTAACCTCGTGTTTACCTAGCCCACCATCTCATCCCAAAAAGTGTCATTTTAAAAATTAAGAAGTCAAGACATAGAGAGATCACACCTCTTACTGAACAGTCACTGAATTGTTCAACACAGCATTCATGAGACAATAAGTACATGTTAGAAAAGAAGAAAATTGGAAGCAACCTAAATGGCTACTACAGTACTGGTTAAATAGGTTATAGTATATTCACATATACTATGTGAATATACTATACTAATATACTAATATACTAATGAATATTTCATGGTATTGCAGATACATATTTATTGATAATACAAAATGTTCATTTTGTAGTTAAAATGCAAACAGCATATTACAAAATATTATAAATAGTATAATTTTTATTATAAAAGAAGTAAACAATGGTAATGTATGGGGACTTATGGTCTCTATTTTATATCAGCAATTTTATCAATATTTTCAATTGTGAACAATATTTATTGTATTTTCAATATAAGAACATTTGAATATTTTTTTGGTGCATTTAGACATGCTTTTATGTATGGCTTATAAAAATATGAATATTGACTGGTAAGAATAGAAAAAGAAAAATTATATTAACATGGTTATATTTGAGATGCATTTCTCCCTTTGGCAGTTTCCTACATTATAATAGTGAACATATTTTGGGGCGGAAGAAGACATTATGCACACTCCAGATGCCCTTCCTAACATTTATCCAGAGGTCCTGGGGAGGGTGGGTGAAACGCGATGGATGTGAATCCTGCCAATAGAGTTTCTCCACCCACATCGGAGCAGTTGGTGACTGACATCGCCTTTGGTTATCCCTCCACCCCTTCCTTCGTTTGTTGTCTTTGCTCATTTCAGTGGTTAGCATCTCTTCTAGAAGTAATATATATTGAGAAGCAAGAGATTACAAATTTCTAGCAAGGGCTATTAGAAACATATTTGGAGCCCTCAGTGACTTCTCAATCAAGATGAAGAGCACTGAGGTACATGCACAGGGAGAGTCAGAGCTGCCACACAAAGGAGAAGAAGGTATTCCTACTCAGGTTTCTGTGCTGGATCCTTGCAGCTGAACATTTCAGCACAACATACACGGCTGATCAACCTTGGCAGTGGAGCAAGCATTGTCATCTTCTGCATGTTTCAATTATTTGGCATAGTTTAGAAAGTATATAAAATGAATTCAGACATAAAGATAAGGACAGCATTATTTCAACGAACAGGTTAGGACTGGAAGCTGAATTTCTTACAAAATTAAATTTCCAATTATAATTTCCAAAAACTGACATCATCGATGAAAGAATAGGAATCAAAGAAGCAGGAATCTTTGTTTTCTATTCGATAGGCAGGAGCATTTCTTTCTTTTCTAAGTAAACTGGTGCTTTTTGCTCAGTATTGTCATTACTAAAGTGACATTGTTTATTCCGTCAATTGTTTTCCTTTGGCAGGGCACTAATTTATCAGTTGAAAAGCACTATGTAATGACTACCACCATTACCTAGGAAGCAATTCAATATGATTATTGTCACTTTGTAATTGAGAAAGATAAAATTCTAAGAAAATTGTCTAGCCCCAAATCCCCAGAAATCTAGTGCATGTTTATTTCTTAGGCTTAGGTATTTCTTTTTGTAGTTATATAGGCAACTCTAATGTGTTAAAAATTTGTCCAAGAATGAAACCCTAGCAATTAATTATACATACTGTTATTGTATGTTCATTTGCATACTTCTAATAAACATTTAGTTCTAGATTATCTTTTGGGATCGAGGTGGCGGTATTAAAAAGCTACAAGGTGCTTTGCTCAAGTTCACTTAAAATAATAAACTTTTTAATTTGCTAAATTAAAAAGAATAAGCAGCTTAAGCCATACTCAAGTTATAAAGCATACGCATTATTTTTAGCTTAGAAATATTTGCAGGGCAGGAGGAGATCATATAGCATGGCAGCAAAATTACCCTCCAAAGGTACAAGATGAAAAAAAAGGCATAGAGGACCACCTGTTTATGTTCTGAACGCAAAGAGCAAAGGTTAATCCATGTGAAAAAATCATGTTATCAATAATCAATACCATCCTTCCCCAAAAACAGTCATCAGAAACCCTGAAGCTTTCTGACTGAGTCAATCCTAATACTTGTAACTTTCTTTGGTTCTGAACACCATAAACACCTTAGGGCTATGGAAGGAATTCAGGAATCCATGGAAAAATGTGCAAAGAAAAGGAGAGAGGAAGGTATGTACCTTAAGTCATAACTGTTGTCATTGAGAGGGCAGAGATCCTGTGTAGATTAGAATTAGAATTTTAAGAGCCAAAAGATGGAAATAGATAGTAAGGATGCTTGACCAATGTGTCAGAAAAGTAAGAAAATTATTTCTCATAAACTTGGACAGTTATATCACTTATTCTTCAAGTACATAATGTGAAAGCTGCTGGCTATTCTTTCTTTCTCCCAGAATTTTTCCCTTTTTTTGTATGTTTCAAAGTTGGGATGGGTTGAATTTGCATTCTCCACAACTCAACAAAGGGAAGACAGAAAGAAAAATGTGAAAGCAGATGAAAGAAGAGGGAAAGGAAAGAAGTAGAAAAGATGAGTAGGGAGTAGAAAGAGCCAGAAGAGAAGGAGCAAAACAGCTCTATTCATCTTAGAAAGGAAATAATATTTTTTATTTTATTTCTTTTGGGGTCCTTTAAAAAAACATATATTATACACACACACGCACACATACATATACATACATACAGACATATGTATATGTATGTGTGCGTGTGTGTGTGTAGACACATATTTTCCCGCAACAGATGTAAATAAGCCTAATTCAATTCTTTGGTAACAGCAAAGTTTCAGACTTTTCAGGGAGTCATTTTAGAAGACCATATATAAGCAAGAAATAAGTAATTGTGAAAACCATACCTTTAAAAGAGAGAGAGAGATGTTTGGGCAAAGGAGGTAAAACTCTCAATACCCATACATTGGTCATGTATGTGAAAGCAGCAGAAAAGGAATTCATGCAGTTATATGGGACTATGAAAAGTATAGGAAAATCACCTGTTCTTAAAAATTTTCCTCAACCCCACTGATATCGAAAACACAAGTAAATGTGGGGGAAGTAGTATTAAGACTAATTTTGTAAGTGAAAAAAAAAGTCTATAATTTATTGCAGGTAAAAATATATATAGCCCTGGAAAGTTCTATCAAATTTAATATGAGTTCCCAAATAATTTAGAAATTTAAAAATGCTTTTCATCTTGCAGCATATCTACTCTTTAAGATTCACTGATGTCTTGCAAAAACCGAGCCATGTCAATTATCAGTATGTGGATATTTCATTTACGAATGGAATTCGCGGCAAGAGAAAGACACTAGAAGCAAAGAAGAAAGTTTCAGAAATGGCTCTCTTGAGAACTCAAATCAATTTTTAAAAAAATATATGTTGAAGCAAATCAAGCATTCAGTGAGTTAATAAATCTACTTGACAGACATGATGAGTTTATGATGGATGTGAATAAACCTGTACTTTGGTTCCACTTTCAAAACCTTTATTATGTTACTTTTGAGAAGCCCTGCCTGAGTTACCTCATGTGAATCTCCAATTTCTTCTGCAACTTATTATACAGCTGCTTAGCACTTGTGTACTTGGTTTATATATGATTAATTTGCAAGTATTTATATGTTGAATTCTTTGAAAAGAAGTTTCTTTTATGGACTTAATGCTGCTCTGATGCAAATTAAGTTTCTATCCTATTTGATACAATATGCAAATAGGCAAATTGCACATCTGCCAAAAAGCACAAGCAAGTTGCCTACGTAAATCTTTGCACAAATGGATGTAAAATGCAAATTCTGTTTATATCCTTCCACAGACCACACGTCTGGTTGTCTTCTTACCTGCTGGCATCAACCTAACTTTATCGAACACTTATCCTACAAAAAGATTTTCCCTGAGGAGGAGGAAAAACTACAGGGGAGCATATATGATGGGTGAGAGCATTTTCCCAATTGAAAAAACTTCGCACCTCCCCCTATTTTCATTATTTTCTTCACTTATATTTCCTTTCACACAAGCAAAATATTTGCTTTTTTTTCATAGAGAGCCAGAACAGGACTTGATATTTTAAACAAGAAAAATAAGTGACCACAGTCTGAACCAATATATCTGCAGCAACATTTATAGGACAAATTGCATTCACTATCTTGAGGTTTCAACGCCCTTTTGCAAGAAGCATTGTTTCCAGTATAAGTGTAACTTTTATTTATGGAAAAATAATTAAATCTTTTACATCCTTCATTTGATATACAGGTTGTGTGTAGCCTTAAGGCAAACAAATGTCTGCCAGCAATCAGCTGAAAGAGAAATATAGACTACGGAAAACAGAAATTTTCAGATCTTTACAACAGTAAAATAAACACTTGGAAGCAATGAAAATCCCTAGATCTTCACCTGAGTGGTGTGTGTAATTAAGGAAAAGACGAAAGCTAAAGCTATTGTAAAATACTCTCACCCGTATTAACATGCCCACGCACATGTGTGTCCACACTCCCACACAGGTCTTGATGGGGTGCTGAATACCACCAGGGATTTCCCTTTGGCACAGGAACAGCATTAAATCCACTCCCTGACCCCCACAACCACCTATTAAAAGTGGTGCACATGTCAGGAGAGATATTGATTTTATTCGGCAAGTGATCTTCCACCTCTTCGGCTACTAAAAGTTTCTTGAAATCCTTCTTCATTTTCTTTTCCAATAAAGAGAGAAAGTTAAATAAGGTTTCCTCAACTATTGACTAAATAGGTATGGGCTGATAACAGCTATTCCGAAAAGAAGCCGACTTGGGAAAATGGAAGAATTCATTCTTTTTTACAATTCACAGAATAACGGATATATTTTACAGGCTACTGTGACTAGTGTTATATATAATGTCCTTACATGCCTTGTTGAGACTGAGTTGTACATAAAACTCTGTTACTGATGAAATGAAAGAACCAAAGACTAAAACATATTTTGGCTTAATAAATTAGATTTAAAATTATCCTTATCGTAGAGTCACTGCCACTCCCCTGCTTTCTGGTAGCTTTTCTGGAGGGAGATGCAAAAGAAGGTGGCTGTACTACTGACAGTAAGAGTAGTACACATAGTGACAATGGTAATAACTAACATTTTTGCCATCGTTAATAACTGCTGGAAAAAGTCCTAAGTATTATTTAGTTAAATCTCACAGTAACACTGTGAGGTTGGTACCATTTTTAATCCCCATTTTACAGATGAGGAAACCAGAGCAAAAGAGTCACAGGAACTTACCCAAAATCACATGGCTAGTAAATAAATACATGGGTATGTATTGCCTGTGTGAAAGCAACCTGTGAAGCATATCATAGCAAAGATAAAAACAAACAAAATAATGTGGCACATGCTACACACTCATTTGTGCAAACATTTCGGTAGACAACTTGTTTGTGCTTTTTGGCAGATCTGCAATTTGTCTTTGAAATATTTCAATAATTGTTTACTCAATCACTACTGAGTATAAAAAGGTTAAGATTTGCATCAGTGAATTTTAGTACATATAAATACTGGGAAATGTCTGCTAGAGGAAAAAGTGGTCCTTCATCAGGTGGCACAACAGAATTTACCAGAAAAGCATTTTAAAAATGCACATGCTGAGAGAATTGAATCAAGATGATGGAATAGGAAAACACTATGCTTGCCTCCTCCCATAATCACCTGAAAATTACAAATAAACTACAGAACACACATCACTGAGAAGAATAGCCTGAATTCTAGCTGAACAGAAGTCCTAAAACTTGTGATATACAGAAGAAGCCACGTCAAGACTGGTAGGATGGGCGGAGACACAAAATGGCTGGTCCCACATATGCATGTGGTGGTTGAAAATCAGGAGGGATATCTTGGCTGCAGAGGTCCCCTTGGAAGAGCCTACACTGGGTTCCCCAGCCCACAGTTTCACTGTGATAAAGAGAAGTGCCCACATCTTGTGACTGCGAAAACCAGTGGCGATTGTGGCTGAGTGAGACAAAGGGCTACTGGAACCCCAGGCATTCCTTTTAAAGGGCCCACACACAAACTTACTCTCTGAGCTGTAGGACTTGGGCAGCTGCTCGAAAGGCGCCAGGTATATACAGGGAAAAACTGAGTTGTCTGGCTTCAGGGTGAGGGCAGGAGGAGGGACAGCTTTCTGCTAAACAGAAATGATGGCAGAATCCATTGTTTCATTGTTGAGCCCTCCCTCCTCCCAGAGTGCAGACACAGGTGGCTGCCATATCTGAATCTCAAGCATCGAATTGGCTAACACTGGTCACTGTGCCAAGGTGATTCCCTTAGACCCTGCCCCATCCAAATTGCAGACCCATCCAAGACATTTCCAGTGGCTTTTCCATACAAATGGCCTGTCTTGGCTCATGTTGCAGACTTCCCTAAAATCTCTCAAAGGTTCACAAACCCTAAACAAGCAGCATTTTGGCTCGGAGTGCCTGTACCTTCTGCTGAACAGCCCAAGGATAGCACTAATGGCAACTGGCCTCGGGTCACAGCTTAGCCTCTCTCAGGCACCTCCAAGCAAAGCACAAGTGACACCCATCTGCAGAACACATTGTAGCTCATACCAAGTTGTTCTGGGCAAGGCACAGGCAGCAGATGACCTTGTCTGCACCAGAGCCCCTTACGAGAGGCCCCAGAACCAACACACATGGTGGCCAGATTCAGACCACACTAGAGCATCACAAAACCATCTCCACAAATGACACAACCAAAGAGCAGTCTTGGCAGTCACCAGGACCCTACTAAAGTGAATCCTGTCCTGTAGGGTTAGTTCCAGCACAGCGACTCCTCCACTGTAGTCGTGGCCAGTCCTTACAACCAATCAGCCTGAGAATTAATCTCTTCCATTGATGTGCCAACAGGAATCAAAGCTCAACTACAATGGGAAGGCACACCACCCACAAAAGGAACACACCTGAAGCACCTGGTTCAGGTGACTAGGAATACAGGACTACACAGGACACCTACCACATAAGGCCACTCTACTAATACTGAGAAACACAGCAACTCTGCCAAACATGGAAACAAACACAGAGAGGCAAAGTGAGAAGAGGAAAAATGTGTTTCAAATTAAGGATCAGAACAAAGCTCCAGAAAAAAGAACTAAACAAAATGGAGAAGAGCAAACTTCTGGATGCAGACTTAAAAACACTGGTTACAAGGATGCTCAACAAACTCGACGAGAACTTCAACAAAGAGATAGGAAATGAAAATGAGGATAGAAAACTTAAAAGGAACCAGTCACAAATGAAGAATACAATAACTGAAATGAAGAATATATTAGGGGAAATCCACAGTAGATTAGATGAAGCAGATCAAAGAGCAATTTGGAAGAGGAGGTAGCAGAAAACACCCCAATCAGAAGAGCAAAAAGAAAAAAGAATCCAATAAAATGAAGATAGTTTAAGGGGCCTCTGGGACAACATCAAGTGTATCAACGTCCACATCATAGGGGTATAAGGAGAAGAAAGAGAGCAAAGAATTGAAAACCCATTTGAAGATATAATGACAGAAAACTTCCCAAACCTGGTGAAGGAAATAGACATACAAGCCTAAGAAGTGCAGAGTCCCATACAAGATGAACCCAAAGATGCCCACACCAAGACACATCAAATTAAAATGCCAAAGTATAAAGACAAAGAGAAAATCTTAAAAGTAGCAGGAGAATACCAGTTAGTACATAAGGCAGTCAGCTGATTTCTCAATAAAAATTTTGTAGGACAAAAGAGATTGACACAAAATAGCCAAAGTGATGAAAAACAAGGACCTATAACCAAGATTACCCAGTAAAGCTATCATTTAGAATCAAAGTACAAATAAAGAGCTTCCCATGCAAGAAAAATTTAAAATAGTTCACAGCACCAAAACAGTGTACGAGAAATGTTAAAGGGACTTCTTGAAGAAGAAGAAGAAAAATTAAAAATGTAAATAATAAAACGTCAATAACTACATATCAAGCAACAATTAATTTAAATGTAAATGGATTGAACTCTCCAATCAATAGACAGGGTAGCTGAATGAATAAGAAAACAAGATTCTTATATATACTGTCCATAAGAAACTCACTTCAGATCGAAAGATACACAGACTGAAAGTAAAAGATAATTTGTAGAAAAAGGAAATATAAAAAAGCTGGTGTAGCAAAACTGATGTGAGGCTAAACAGACTTTAAAGCAGAGGCTATAACTAGAGACAAAGAAGGACCCAGTAATCCTACTTCTTAGTATGTATCTGAAGAAACCCAAAATACTGCTTGGAAGGGACATGTCAAGATATGGAGGCAACCTTGGTGCCTATCAGTGGATGGATAGATAAAGAGATGCTACATATATATAATGGAATATTACTTGGCCATAAAAAAAAAGAAATCAAATTTTGACATTTGCAACCACATGAATGGACCTAGAGGGTATTATGCTGAGTCAAGTAAGTCAGACAGAGAAAGACAAATGTATGATTTCAATTACATACGGAATCCAAAGAACAAAATAAACAAAACAAACAAACGCATAGATAGAGAACATTTCAATAGTTGCCAGATGGGAGGGGGGGTGGGTGATAAGGTGAAAGGGATTAATAACTACAAGTTGGTAGTTACAAAATAGTCACAAGGATGTAAAGTACAACAAGGGAACTACAGTCGAAAATGTAATAACTCTGCATGATGTCAGATGGGTACTAGATTTATTGGGGTGATCACTTCATAAGTTGTATAAAATATCTAATCACCATGTTATATACCTGAAACTAATATAATAATATATGCCAACTGTAACTGTAAAATAATACATTATTTTATAAAATAATAAGATCACACTTCTCTGAGACTTCTCTCACTCACACTTTTAAATCTATAATCATATTAAATTAATGGAATTTCATAGAGTAAACTTCTGGGCCTCTGCTACTCATTGTAAAGCCAAATAAAAGACAGAAGGAAAGAGGTTCTAATAAATTTAGGTCACAGTCTATGTAATAAGGAATTTCAAACTGCTCCAAATGATAGTGAGTGCTTTCATTCCCTCATAAACAATGCAAGTTCATGCTGGAAGGACCACCCTACTATACCTAAGGCTCCCTTTCTTGTTCCAACCATTATTAGTTCCCAAAACACAGGAAACGATTCCAACTAACTAGTTTTAAATTAGAGCAGTTCAACCTAATTGATTTCCTCTATCCAGGCTGCAAATTCTTGGGAATCTCCTAATTTTCTATGAATTCTATGAATAAATATCACTCTTTAAAAAACAGGCCAGAGACCTGACTTTTGGGCTCAAGATTCCGTTGCTAACAAGGCTTTGAGTCAAAGAATCCAATGGAAGACCCACAGATAGATTTCCATTAGTCCCTTATCGCTTCTGAGCCAAGGTGTGCTTGGGCAGAGGGTTATCACACAACCTTCCAAGGGGTCTACAAGCCTTTCCAGAGGAGACAGATGAATAGGGAGAGTCTGGTGCAAACAAACATCAAGGCTCTGTCACTGAGGACCCAGGCAGGATCTAACTACTTAGCCCTTTGGCACTGAACTTGTGCTCACGTCCTGAAATACCTGTTAATCGGTAGTCTGCATGTAGATGAAATGGGTTAGTTGAAGGCAAATGTATCCCTGAGCTCTCCTTGGTGCGGAACAACACTTTGAACCAGGCTCCCAGGTTAAAGTCTATCTGGTTTCTAGAACCAACTCTTTATCTAATCTCTATGCACTGAAATGATACTGTGGTTGTCCACATCACAGACCTGCCACAAATATTCATTATAAACTCTGGCTATTCTACCTTTGTGTAAATATTATTGGTGCCGCAGCCTAGACTGTGTTCCAACTTCCAATGTCCAGCTGCAGTTAGAGAGAACCCCTTTCCACTCGCCACAACTCCATAAGTCCTAATGTAATGCAACCAAGCATCTTAGCTGAAAATAAACACTCCACTTACTGTTTCTCTTATCTGTGAAATCCATCACTCTGTCTTGAAGAAAAATGAACCTAGTAAAATGGGAATTTTTCTTCATGAACCCATTCTAGGGCCATCTTTTTCTTCCTAGATTCTTTCCAATTGCTATTCTTATGCTGAATTTTCCAGGATGTTTTCAAGCATAAATGCTCTGCTTATATAGTAACGTAAAATGCTGCCAGTTATGACTGCATTAATTAACGCTCAAATCGCAATGTAATCTCCACAGAACTACAAGGTGCTGCCATGT
This sequence comes from Rousettus leschenaultii, assembly GCA_015472975.1. NCBI lineage: Eukaryota > Metazoa > Chordata > Mammalia > Chiroptera > Pteropodidae > Rousettus > Rousettus leschenaultii. The sequence continues at coordinate 261,539 of BNJM01001196.1, read as the reverse complement.
TGAAGAATCTGTATTATTACAGAATGAAACAAAAATGATAGTTGACTTTAGAAAGTAAGTACTAAGCCTGACCTTATCCAGAAGCCACTGATCTCTGCAGAGGCATAAAAAGGACACGGATGTTTTATAATTCAGGAAAACAGTGTGTTTTGTCTTTCAAATTCGACTCCAGAGCAAAGATACTTTGCTGTGGGACTGAAAATTTGAGATTCACTGTTAGACTTCTCTTCAGAGAAAGATGCTGTAGCATAGTAATTCTCAAACTTTAATGCATATCAGAGTCACCTCGTGAGCTGTCTTGTCCAGTAAGGTAACTAATAACCATGTAAGGCTACTGAGCACTTAAAAATGTGACTATTCTAAATTGAGAAGTGTTTACAAATCTAAATTACATACTGAATTTAAAAGATTTAGTATGCAAAATGTAAAATATCTCAATTTTTCATGTTGATTACATATAGAGATGCTAATATTTTAGCTATATCCGGTTAAATAAAATGCTGATTATTCTTACGGTTTAAAAAAATTTTTTTCATGAGTATAAATTTAAAATAACACATGTGCATCTCATTACAATTTTAGTGGAGCACTACTGCAGAGAACATTCAATTATTTCCTGTTTCCTGAGCCCAACACTATTCTTGAAGCATCTCCACTGAAGGATTTTAAAGTACTACTGACTGCTGTAAAAGTTTCTCCATGCTGTTTTTAAATTAAACTCTCTAAAACACTTCTCTGATTAAGTCTGTAAAAAATCTTCACTGGCTCTCCATTGTTTAAAAGGTGAGCTTCTTTTATTTTTTTTAAAGAGATTGTTTTAAAAATTCTTTTTCTAACTTTTTCATTAGAGCTGACATTCGATATTATTTTATATTATTTTCAGATGTACAACATAGTGGTTAGACATTTATATAATTTACAAAGTGATCCCCTGATAAGTCTAGTACCCACCTGGCACCAAATAGTTATTACAATATTATTTACTATATTCCCTATGCTGTACTTTACGTCCCTGTGACTATTTTGTAACTACCAATTTGTAGATTGTAATCCCTTCACCTCTTTTCATTCAGCTCCCCAACTCCTCTCCCATCTGGTAACCATCAGTTTATTCACTGTATCTATGAGTTTGTTTCTGTTTAGTTTATTTGTTCTTTAGGTTCCACACATCAGTAAGATCATATTTGGCTTTATCTGACTTATTTCACTCAGCATAATACCCTCTAGGCACAACCATGTTGTCGCAAATGGGAAGATTTTATTTTTTCTATGACTGAGTAATAATCCATTGTATATATTAAGCATGACTTCTTTATCCAGTCATCTGTTGATGGGCATTCAGGTTGCTTCTACCTCTTGGCTATTGTAAATAGCACTGCAGTGAACATAGGGGTCCACATATTTCTTTGAATTGGTGTCTTGGATTTCCTCAGAATACCCAGAAGTGGAATTGCCGGGTCATAAGATAGGTCAATTTTAATTTTTTGAGTAACCTCCATACTATTTTCTATAATGACTGTACCAATTTGCAATCCTACCAAAAGCGTACAAGGCTTCCCTTTTTTCTACACCCTTGCCAACACTTGTTTTTTTGACTTATAAATGATAGCCATTCTCACAAGTGTAAGGTGATATCTCATTGTGCCTTTAATTTGCATTTTGCTGATCATTAGTGATGTGGAGCATCTTTTCATATGTTTATTGACCATTTGTATGTTCTCTTTGGAGAAAAGCCTATTCACATCCTCTGCACATTTTTTAATTGAGTTGTTTGGGCTTTTTTGGTATTGAGTTGTATGAGTTATTTGTAAATGTTGGATATTAACCCTTATCAGATGTATCATTGATGAATATGTTCTTCCAACCGGTAAATTTTGTAGAAGTAAACCTCTAACTTTTAAATTCAGCATTCCAGGCCATCCAGAATCTATCCAATTTCCTTTTCCAACTTATGTTTAATTGCTTCCCTAAGGAAAAGTCTTAGAGGTATTTGCAAATTGTTTGATGAATGATGATTTTCATCAGTATCAAAAGCGAATTTCAATTTTGCCCTTGCCAATCTTCTGCCCTTTAGGGTAAATTCTTTAATCTTACCCAGTGGTAAAATCAGGACACTGATTTCTACCTTCAAGTGTTGATGTGGGGATTTAATGATATTTCACACATATATACAGACCTAGTGAGTTTCCATTTCCTCACTTGTGCTATCAATGAAGATAAATGCAGGACAATTATTTATATGTAAGATGCTCTCCTCAAAGTGCTGGCTGGTCTGTAACAACTCCTACCCTGTTATTCCCATATGTCAGGAAGTGCTATAGTCCAGGGAACTGAGAATCCTCTCCCAGAGGCATGGGACTCACTTCTGATCTGTCCTGCCGGTTAAACACAGCAAGTAGTGCTTTTGACAATGGATATCCCTAAAACTGTGGATCGACTTATGGAGGTTCTCCAAAGGAATTCACTGAATAGTGGTAAGTTTTAAGTGCTTCTGCAAAACATTTGGTTTTTTAAATATGCTATTTCTGTATCTATATTTATATCTATATCATCATCTTCATGACTTGTTCCTACCTTTCTTTACGCTCATTGATTACATGTTATTTCCCACTGTGATGGTCTTTGTTCTCAACTTAAACACAATCAAAAGCTCATGGAAAGTCATCAAAGCATCATTTAAAGTGAAGGGGCAGCAAAGCTTTATTTCATTTTACCTTAACTTAGATAAGAAAAGCAGCAAAAGGAAAGCTGAATAGTCATACAATGTCAATTAAATATATCCTCAATTCGAGTCCTCATTTTACACATAATTTTTAAATTCCCCTAATGAGGGCAGCTGTTATAAACTATAGTATGTTTTGCTTTACTGTGGTTTAAATATTTTACTAAAATATCATTCCTCATTAAATATTTTAACATCATTATAGGTGTCCAGACTAGTTGGACCAGCTTAACTCTCAGGCAGAGGTTCCCAAACTTTCCCAGATCACAGGACCCTTAGTGTTACAAAAATTGTTGCAGGGCACCCCTAAGCCAAAAGAAACAGCTAAGATTTGATTTATTAAGTTGTTAGGTCCAAATGACTTCATTTTAACTTATGTACTAAGAACTTAGTAGCTCTTTTAAAAAATTGCACAGATAAAGGGGAAAAAAAATTTCACTCCTAAATAGCCACCATTATTTATTAATGGGATGAATGCATCTGTTTGGCAACACCCAGAACTTAGAATAACACTGAATACTGCCTCATTTCCTGTTCTACAAATACTTTTGTCCAGTACTTGTTTTGTTTATCATAGAAACTACCAAAAACCTAGCTTCCCAAAGAACATTGAGATTATGAACTACTGCAAGATGAGATCAATAGATTTGCTGTGTTTCCCTTAAAACTGAAGACTTCCTGCAGCACCACTGTGAATTTGCTGCAGTGTCCAGGGTGCCTCAGTGGGCAGTTTGGGAAATACAGCTGCAAGTTATCTTCCAGCTCTGAGAAGTTACAGTTCAAAAGATTTTAAAACTTGAAGTTTGAAACGATTTATTCTCCACTTTTGGGACTCGAATTACATTGTACTGTTAAAGAAAGAAAGAAAAAAAGACTGTCAGAAAAGATTGAGACTGTATGTGAAAACTCAAGGAACAAAGATTGAGACTGTACAAAGCTCAAGGAACATTTAAGTATGTAAACGAAAGAGGGACCATGGCAAATCGGACAAGCTCAGGAAGCCACATGAGAAGCCTGACAAGCTCGGTGACCAAAGTAACCTCACAAGGTCTCGGATCATAAATTCCAAACTGGGAAGGTCATGGGGAGTAGTCATACCCCAGGTCAATAATTTCCTCAGCTAAGTTGAATTTTTGCCTTAAGTGAATCCTATCCATTGTTCTTGTGCGTCTGAGTTAACATGCCCTTGAAATGACTAAGAATCCTCTTTCCCAGAGCCCTTGGAAGCATAACCGCCCTCAGGGGAGCACACAATCAATTGCCCATATGCTATCCCTGTTTACTGTAAATCTTGAATATTAAGCATCCTGTACCCACCAGTGTAAAAAAATGTATGTGTCTCTCCATTCTATTTTTTATCCAATCATAGTGATTTCTCCACCTTGCTTTTCCCCACCTTCTTAATCTACCACCAGTGGATCTCATGTAACCTTCCTCATGTTCCCTACTTTGATTCCAAATGCATAAAAAGAACTGCAAAACTGCATTCTCTGCAGAATTTCCTCAGTTTGTTGAGATCTTGCTCCTGGGCATGTCCTCAGATTGGCTCAAATAAACTCTAATAAAATTCTTCTGTAGGTTTGGATATTTCTATGTTGACAAGTACTTTGCTATTTTTCATATGAGATAGCGATTCTTGAAATAAAATGAAAGGCTATCATCAACAGGTGGACTGCAAGAACTTCCCTGCCAGGCCCACAGGCTCCCTCTCCTAAGCCCTACTTTTTCTTCTCTAACTTCCATCAGGCTTCTTAAGCAAAGTAGCTTAACTAACTTACTCAGCACCACACCGACGGAGCAATGACTGAAGACTTGAACAGTGGTAACTTACTGAGACAGCAGGCTGCCTATGTTCCCATCATTTGAAATCCACGTGGGAATGCATACATTCATCACAGTCTGTCCCTGAAATGAATGAACCGACTCCATAAAATCAAAGAAGTGCAGCTCCACATCACTGCCATGAAGAATGATGCTTCACTTGCCAGATGCAATGAACCTATTGCAAGCTGGGCACTTCTAAAAAATGAGGAGCTGAGGAATGCCAGGGAGAAAGATGCTGGGCAAAAGCAATTACCAGTGCATCATATAATTAGATGCATGTATTATTTAGGAGAATTTTGACCAAGAACATTAATAAAACAAACTGTGACTAATGCATGTTCTTTTCACAATTTCAATTTGGGGGGAGGAAGACAAAAAATAGCTGTGGCTATTTTCTAGACAGCCACAAACAGGAATCTGCTTTATTTTCGGATAAGATAGACGCATGGCGAGGCAGCTCCACAAGGCCTGCCCGGGGCGCAGAGATATTACAGGAGGCAGACTGTGTGTCAGAGGTTCATTTTCACGGGCTCCTTCAGGGTCTCTTAACTCCCCTAATTGGAACTTTAATGGGTCTCTTTTGATTTCCTAACATAAGCTCTACTGTTTAGAGCTTATGTTAGGAAATCAAAAGAGACCCATTTTTAGGATTGGCATTTTAAATTTAACTTGAGATTCTTTTACTTTTTTTTTGTGGAAAGAATGGAAAAGCCTCAGCGCTTGGGGTGCTGACAGTATTCCAGAAGTCCCTAGACCCCTGTGGCTTCTCGATGACTGTTATGGAGCCAGCATCTGTCAGCACAACTCAGAGTGACTACCCATAAAGAGGTGCTTGGTGACAATTGCACTTCATTAGCCACGTCAGAACCCAGAGTGGCAATATCATTAGTTTCTTGGCAGTTATCCTCTGGTGCACAATTCAAGCATTTTTAATAAAATATGAATTCAATTTTAATACACCAGGTGAGTGTATGTTATGTGCTAGGCACTATTTTATATTACATAAAGAATTTTAAAAAATATGATATAGTCAGTACCCTTTGTAAGGGAAGATGGAGACATGAAAAACTCACAAGCAGCTAAAACAGAAGGCAAAATACAGTAACATGAGAAAGATATAGCATTTTATGGATTTTTAGGAGGAAAAAGAGAATTGGTTATTGGAAAGCTACTAAGTCCTTTCTGTATTTTCTCACTTAATTTAATGTAATATTAGCAAAAACCCCATAAAGTAGTGTATTCACCAGTTTACTGATCAGGAAACAGGGTTTGAAGATTACACAGTTTAGTCACGGACACACCAGCACTTTTGAACTCATGGTTTTCCAACTCTAAAATTCAACATCTTTCTACATCTTGAGGGAGAAAAAAACAAACACATAAATGTATGTCCACTGATTAAATTAAGGCTTTAAAGAGGAGATGGCATTTGTGAGAAAGTGCGAGGGTTAGGTAGCTTCTTATTAAAAATTTCAATTTTTCACTAACATCAAAGTAACCTCAGAGCCCATTCAAGTCTCTTTAGACATTATTCAGTGTCAAGGGGGAAAAAAATCAATCCTTACGTTAATCTTCCAGACATGTCTACTATGGCAAACATCATGAGTTGTTTAATCCAGCATCTCACTTCAATCCCTTCTCCACAGCTAGGGATGGCCAGTAAGAGACATACCCAGGGCACACCCTTCCCAAACGAAGAGTTAGCTCTTCGTTTTAGCTACTTCCACTAAGAGTTATCTCTTAGTGGAAGATCCCTCTACCCTCTGCTTTATATACCAGCGTCTTTCCCGCTATTAATTTCCTAGAACACAGATGGGAGAACTACAGATTTTCAGGTACCTTTTTACCATGATGCATCTAACCTGAGTATAAAGGCAGGCAGACAGAAAGACTCAGGGTCCTTGATGGAGTCACTGAGCCACCATGTCAGCCCTGAAGTGTTTACCCATGAACTTTTTATTGCGCAAAACAACCAAATTCTGATCTATTTAAGCCAGCGCTTTTACTGCTATTTGCAGCTGAAAACATTTATAACTGATATATACACTACTAACACTAGGTATATGTATGTATGTGTGTGTATCTCCTTCTGCAGGTTGAATTTTGAAACTTTCTTTTTCCATTAAAGATTTCTAGAAGACATAATATTTAATGCCTTTGTGGTATTTCATTAAGTGCATGTAGCACAATGTATTTTGACATTCTATTGTTAGATTCATAGGTTACCTCCCTCCCTTTCTTTTTTAGTCATTATAGATAAACTTTTGTGTAGATTTCATGGTTTACACTTCTGAGTGTGTGATGGGTAGCAATGTCTCTGGGCAGTACGAGCTGGGAAGGTGTTCCTTGTGGGGGGAAGAACGTGCTGAGACACAGAGAAGAAAATATGAATCTCGCCCGAGGAGTCATTAGGAATGTTATGTGGCTGGTGATTAGGGCCAGAGAAGGTGCAGTTAGAAAGATGAGCAGGAGAGAGATAGAAAGGATCGCGTCAGGCTGAGCAGAGTTGCTGGTGGGTTCTGAGCACGGGAGACACGTAATTAGTTTAGGAACATGAATCTGTGTGTGGAGTATTAATGACAGTGGGAAAGATGTCCCTTTGGGCGAATCTGTCCCAGGATAAACTACTGAGGGGACACACCACTGTCACGTAGATGGAAAAGTGTCTACTCTGGCGACATGAAGACTGAATCTTCTTCATTTGGACACCAATTAGATGCATGGAATGGGAAGAGGGAGAAAGAAGGGGAGGGAAGGAAAGAAGGAGAGAGTCGGGGGAAAGAGAGAGGGAGGGAACTTAAAGATGTTCTGATGTTTTGAGAGGAAGTAGCTAAAAACAAGTGAGTCGATTTACAGAAACGGTGGTAATTAAGAAAGGAGCTGTTAGGGTCAGGGAAGGAGAATGTGCAGCCATGTTCATTTCTGAGACGGAGACACGGCTTCATGGTGGAATCAGCAGAGGGTAGAAGTTTGTGCTGGCAAATGGTATCTAGACTTGGGAAAGAATTGGAACCTGGAGATGTTTAGACGTAAGACACTGCAAAGAGAGAAGGTGGAAGTTGAGGCAGTGGGTGTGATCATCCAGGGGCAGCTGAAGGGGGCGAGAGGCTGAGGAACGTAAAAGCGTGAGCAGCTGCGGCCGTAGGCCTGGTGCGCGCTGGCCACGCCACTGGTCCCAGCGGATGGACACAGTGGAGGCCGTGGAGTGCAGGGGCATGAGGGGAACTGTGGATTCTCAGGGAAACGGTATCTAGCTACTCTGACGCGGGGTTGTAGAAACGCTTCATAATTCAGACAGATCGAAGCTGCCAGTTTGAATTATGTAAAGTTGTTCAGTAACTGCCAGTTTGCAACTTTCAAGTACATAGAGAAACTGGAACTGGTTGTAGAGTATTTCCAAATTCAGATCCTCGCTTGATTGTCAGATGAAAAGAGAAATGTTCTTTATAGTCAAAAACATTAATTTGGAAACAAACAAAGAGAGACGAGACCTGGGTTGGTTAGTGGCAGTGAAGAACACAGGATTTGGCTATAGAACTTTCGAGTTCTCGCTGGACTGGGGTGGAGTGTTCAGTGGTCAGTAGTGAGTATTTACTTCTACATGTTCTAGGTACTTCGGGGATTTGCTATTGAACGAGAGAGAAACAGTCACTGTCCTCGAGGAGTTTAATTCTAGAGGAGGAAGACAAGCAATAAGCAACTGCAGAAGGTCACTTCGGCTACCGACACACGTAAGAGGATGAAACTGGGCGGTGTGGTGGAGAGTGACGAGCTGGTCGAGATGACGGGGTCGGGGACGGACAGCTGCCGTCGATAAATTGATGGGTAAGAAAGTGTTTTAGAAACAGAGTGCAGACACCTGACGGGAATGACTATCCTGCAAAAGTCTTCGGTGTCAGGATAAGTGCTGTGAAAGTATTTCATTTACATTTTATCTTCTTGGGCGCTAACAAGTTGTGAAAGTACTCTGAATAAAAAGCCCAAACGATGCTTTTGAACATTAATCTAAACTGGCTTCTGTGCCCCTCTACAGTGGGTTCCGCCTCAGGGGTAAGAGGCCCGGCCTTCTCATGGGAAACAGACGTGGTGCCCGCAGGGGGGGTGGACGCTGCTGCGCCTGCCTCGCGCCCCTGACCCAGGGCCCCCGGGGATGCCTGGCCGCACGGGTCGGGGCCCCCCACTTTCTGTTCTCTGCTGGGGCAGGCGCTCCGTGCCCACAAGCCTTTAAGTGTATATTGCCATCCAATTTCTCGGGCCTATGAGAATGTTTGCTCTAGAACTTGGATTGATGGATAGAAGATTTGAGAAAGCCTTTTCCAATTAAAAGAGAAACTTAAGAATAAAGTGCTTATGTGGAAGGGAGCCTCCTGTTACTTGAGGCATGCAAGCGGAGGCTGGTCACTGTGCATCAGGAGTGCTGTGCTCCTCCCTTTCCCACCTCGGAGGGTTCTGCGTGGGGCTTCCAGCAGAAGCAGAGACGACAGCTCCCTACAGTGACCTGGTCCTCTCAGAAAACGCCCTAGGCCTTACCACCTGTTCGTTCGCCTCTTTGACTTTGCTGCGTGTGCGTAAACTGACGAAACATCTTCTCCTTAGCAATTTCTCTCACTCTGTTCTTGGTGCTGGGTGTGAATGCCAAGTGACACCGAGAAACTGACAATGCCAGCTAAGGATAACTTGAAAATAAAAACATCTCAGCCTGCCTTAACTATGGTGTTTTCCATCTGTTTTTGACACAATCTCTGAGACTGTCTGGCAAGCATTTCAGAGTCAGAGAAGGACCCAAGGGCAGCTTCTCGGCTCCCTCCACGCCCTGTGTGTCCCCACATTTCACGAGGATTCTGTCTAGGGACTCTACGCAGTGAGAGGCCCGTGGGGGATTCAGAAACCTGCCTTCCTCTTCCTCACCACAAAATATTCCTTGCAGATGACCAAATGTGAAATGAAGGGAAGAGGACTTTATACTCGTCTTACAAAGCCAATGCTTTGCTCAAGGATTTGAGGTTAGAAACGGATAAATAAGGATTCAAAGGCAAGAGTTAACACATGCAACTGAAAGGTGGTTTGAAACCCAAGTGAATGGGGGAGAGAGAGAGAAAGAGAGAGAGAGAGAGACAGAGAGAGAGAGAGAGAGAGAGAGAGAGAGAGAGAGAGGGAGGGAGAGAGGAGTGTCGATAGGAATTTGTCTCAGATAATAATAAGCAGCAGGATGTGAACGTGGTCTGAGCTGTTTTCATTCTTGTGGGTATTTGTTTAGTTTGTGGCAAGAGTTGGCTAAAGAAAAAAAGATAGAAGCAGGTGAGTTAAAGTTGATTTGACCCCCACATTTAAAAAAAATAGTATCTAGAAGGCAAATAAAATCTTTGAAATTTTACTGTAAAACAAATCTGAAAAACTCTATACACTATGCAAGCATCAAAAGAATTCCTACAGAATCTCGTCCTCACAGAATGTTAATAATTAAGGGTGTGGGTCAGGGCCACATGGAGGTAGGTGGGTGATCTCAAAGCCATCTACAACTGATGCCCACTGGGTCAGGCCTGGCCAGCATTAGAGTGGCACTTATTATTTAGGGGCTCAGGAGATTAGGAAGTTTTTTTCTAGCTTTATTGAAATATACTAATTGATACGCAACATAGTACCTTTCTGGTTGCTGTTATTGCTAAGATCTGCTCCCTTAGCAATGTTCAAGTTTACAATACAACACTGTAATTAGAGTCACCACGCAGAGCATCAGAGCATCGGATCCCCAGAAAATGTCCTCTCATCGCTGGAAGTTTGTGCTCTTGGAATAGAGAAAGGTCTTGATGGTGGAAGTGGAACGTGAGATCAGGGCCCTGGACGCTGCCCATTGGGGGAATTAAATGGCTACCATGGTGTGACCTACATACACACACATACACATACATACGTATACACATGCACACATATACGTACACACATACACGTGTACACCCATACATAGCAAACGCTTGTTGTTACATGTAATTAATATACTGAACTAAAATTAAATATATTTTTAAGTGTAATTCTATTTAAGTAGACGTGGTCGCCACACACAAAGGAACACTTTGGAGCAGTGCGGATGTCCTTGGAGCGGGAAGTGGAAGCCCGTCCTCCCTGACTTCTCTGCCTCCAGGGGCGGTCACCGTGAGGAGTTTGGCGTGTGCCCTTCCAGACTCTTCTGGAAGTGCACATCTGTACACACGTTCACATACATGCACACAAGCGTTTTGGGCTCTCCTTGCTTACAGAAATGACAAGATGTGACACCCTTCCAAGCAGGAGGTGACTTGGATGATCTGACTCAGGACACTGTGACTTAGCCTGGGGCTTCTTTCCAGGCTGAAATGTGACAGACAGCGAGGACCCTAAAGTAGAGACCAGTGATGAGCCAGTCCGGGCAGCTCAGCCAGCACCCGAGGGACCCCCACTCCTGCCCAGCCAGCGCCGGAGGGACCCCCCTCACACCCAGCCAGTGAGCCCCGGAGGGACCCCCCTTCCTGTCCTCCCTCCCTGCCACGTGCTTGGGCCAGCTGGGAACTTGGTTGGGAAACTCGCCTTGGACAGCGCTGTTTTAGAATCCACACTGTCCAGAGCTGCGGGTTTACTGCCTGCAGACAACGCCTTCGGCCTTTGTGACCAATCACTCTCTCAAAAGTTTAAGCGCATTTCTTGTGTCCTGAACAGGACTCTGCAGTGAATGGACAGTTCTCCCTTTTCCTAAAGGGAAAGTAGTGGTCGCCCTGCAGGCAGGGAGCCTCGGGAGCTGGCTCTGAAGCCTGGGGCTGGCTCTGGTGGACGGGTTTGTGCAGACTGACAGTTCTGAACGCACGTGTTGCTTCGAATGGTCAGTGTTCACTCCCGCTCTGCGGACACTTCTCACTTGTCGGGACTGTCAGTGTTCTTCTCTGCCTTGTGACCTCTTACTTGCCAAAGCTTGAAAATTAATTAGACCTGTGATGAGCCTAAGAACAAACAGGTCTTGAATAATGAAGGCCCTAACAGGTGCTTCAGTAAGTGAAAGGGTGTGGCTCTCGGGAGTCGGACTGTACGGGATCTGTTTAGTTTTTGGTTCTTCATTTCATTGCAATTAGAGAAGGCTCTCAAATATCTAGTTTCTAGATCTTTGGGATATTACTATCAATGTGGGATGTTGCCCTATATTTGGACCACTGATTCAGCCAGTTCTTCAGTAAGAAAAATGGTGTAGCACAGGCAAGGGAGTGTCACACACACCAGAAGTTTGGGATCCAGTCCTAACTCTCTACCAATGATGGAAAAATTCTGGGTCATTCTTCAACTGGCCCCTCAGAGACGAGTTTTCTGACCTGTAAAATGAAGCATCTAAAACTTGTCCTGTGAATCTCACAGGTCTGCTGTGAGGACTAAATAAATCAATATTCATGGGAAATCTCTAAAAAGTATAACGCTCTTACTCAAAACTCTGAATCTATTATCATTTGTACCTATATATATATGGTTTATCTTAATCTTGCTTTATTATGAAGTATAATTTCATCCACAGGCTTCTGAGGATAAAATCCAGACCCACCATTTCTAGAACAAACATTTCCAGCATCTCAGGCGATTCAGAAGTGAAAGAATATTTTCAAGCAGTTAGTTCTTAAGGTCCAAATATGGTACATTGGGCTTCGACTTTACCGGGAAAAGCACCTTAGCAGTCAGCGGACAGGCTTAGGAAGGCCACTGGTGCAGAGCGGTGGGGTGGACGCCCTACACCCAGCTGCTACGGGAATTAAACCTCAGAAAAGGTTTGAAAATATGAGAGTTACGTTTTGATGAATTCAGCAGTAACGGACAGAGTGACAGCTAATTACAACAATAGATGCTTGAGCAGGAACACTTGAAGTATTCAGAATATTTTATGGGTATAAGAGCAGTATTCCTGCAAGTCATGGTATCAAGATAATACATTCCAATTTTTCCAATTAAAATATGAAAGCCATGAAGTAAGAAAAATGGGGCCATAACATTTGCCTAAGTGAATCTTCGTTAACACAGTTGGTAAAATAAATGCACTTTTTAAGTATGACTAAGCCTCCGAAGAAATCCGATGTAATATTTTTAATAAACTTTTATTGAAGGAAATAAAATCTGTATGTATATATTCAATGACCTTTGCCAATTAGAGTTTTACCTCAGTATTAAAAACAAAACAAAACAAAACAAAACAAAACTCTGCGATTTAAACTAGTATTTTCCTACATATAAAGATTTATTTTCATAATGAGTAGTGTATTTTCAACTATCACAAGTGTAATGTCAGAAATGTTACCAAATTGATGCGGGCCAGCTTTGGGGGCAGGTCACTGCTCTGTGACCAAGCCCGACACACAGACTGTGTGTGGCGAGGCTCTTGGGTGTCCCCACACCTGCGCTGTGGTCCCTAAGTCAAGGTGGGGACGCAGAGGGGTCCTGATTGTGCAGCACGTTGTATAAAATAGTAGTAGCTAATGATGGTGATGACGTTAGCTCAAATGTGTAAACTGTGATGAAGAAAGTGGAGCTACGTGAACTCCCGTCTTCTCTTCCCGCCCGCAAACTGTGGTCCAGTAACACCGAGCCATTTTCAGTCCCCAGAACATTTTGTTCTTTGCATCCCTGCCTGTGACGGGGAGCTAATTCTCTTATAAGGCTGGCCTGCCCATCACCGGAAGACTTTAAGGTCAGAAAATTCTTGCTTACACTGATGCCAATCCTTTCTCCAGTAATTTCCCATCTCCGAATCTGTTAACATAGGCTCCCAGACACCTACCTGGGATCCTTAGACCAGTCTGTGGGGAGGCAGAGGGTGGGAGGGGGGAGATTAAATCTTCATGTCTCCCAGAGAGATGAATATACAAATGCACATTGGCCAGGCCATACATAAAGACAGATCTCTGACCTGCAACCTGAAGCAACCAGCCCAGACAGCCAAACAATAACCCCTGTAGCATTTGGCCCCTGACTGGCCAGGATTTGATAAATAAACTCTCATTTTGCCCTGCTTCCAACTTAGGACCAAATGGAGAAAGCCAAATGTGTACCCCTAACCAACCACACAGCACGCCGCACTTCTAGTTAGCTATTCTACAACTTCCCCACTCCGACAGCCCCCAGGCGAGGCACGCTGCCGCCCCCTCTTTTTCTCATATGGAAGCTTTCCCGCCCCTCTGCCTGCTCATGAGTCTCTGCAACACACAAGTGATGGTGGCTCCTGTCCTGCAGCAAGCTCTGAGCAAATGGCTTTCGCTTATTCTCATTTGGATGGCCTTCATTTATTTCCACACCCTTGCTCAATTACCTTTTGTTAGCACTGGTCAAATTGACTTGCTAAAATCTGTTTAAGTCTTGCTTCTAAAAACAGAGGTTTTAGCTCTGCCCTCCCCCCAATTTGTGCTACTTGTAAATTTGGTCACTTGCCTTCTATGCATTGCCAACGATGTAAACTTTGAACAGCACAGGATGTAGGATATTGCTCTGTGGCAAGATATTAGAGACCTCCCTTCAGGGGAAGACAGCCCCCCACCCCTCTGCCAACCTGGTCCATGCCCCTTGGGGGTTATTTCCCCACTTACTGTGTTATTAAACAGGCCACGTGCTTTTGGACGAACCTAGGAAGATTTATAAAATCTCTGCCAAAGACAATAAATAAAAACGAGAGTCTCTGGCATTCTCTTTACTTATTGATCTAGATAACTTATCAAGAAAGGAAAAAAGATTGCTTGTCATCAACTCTAAGGCTACAATCTATTGAGAAGTAACCATGCTACAGGTACAGTGCTAGGGTGTGTGAGAGCATCCCACTTGATCCCTAACAGCTGGATAAAGTTGGTATTATTAGTTCAGCAGTAGAGACTGAAGCTCAGAGAAATAAAAAACAAACAAAAACAAACAAACAAACAAACAAACAAAAACTTGCCCAGGGTAATATAATTATTAAAAGTAGAACAAAATTCAATTTCAGTCCTATTGGACTCCAACCACTATACTATATTGCCAAACAACAAGCTTAGTAACAATCAACAAAAATAATGAGGCTGGCCAGACAGTGAAGTTGGATTTAGCCTATATTTTCAGAAATAGAATGCTCTAAAACTGTAAGCCAAAGTCCACACGGTGAGGAGGCTGCTTGCAAAGTATTGTATTATTGTATTGAATTTGGGGTATCATATTTTAAGAGAGACTTTTGACCAAATGGATTATATCTCGAAAAAAAACATGTCAAATAAGGAGCCATTGTAGATATTTCAGGTTATCATTCCATTTGGAATAGGGATTAGAGAGATATATGAGGGAAAAATTTGGAAACGAGTAGAAACACCTACTGGCTCAATCTTATCTGAGGAGGGTGAACAGAAGAGGGCAAATGGTGCTCTTATTTTTTCACTGAATTGCACACATTGAGAATGTATTATAACAGGTGATAAACTGGTTTTGTGAGAGTGTCTCCAAGGGGAGACTAAGAAAGTGGATTTCCTACTTATGCCTCTTTTGAACAATATTATCTGCCAAATTGTTAATTTAAAAACTCTAGGAAAGAAGGAGGACTTTGTTAGTGAAAATTAAGTCTGTTCATTCATTTGTTTTGTTGGAACAGGGACTTCTAGTCCCTCATGTACCTAAGAATGCACATATGCAAACAAAAACAACCTTTCTAAGCAGACCAGGCAATCTTCTAAACCAATATTGGGAGAATCAATCCTTCCTTTTCCTTCATTTCATGTTGCAAAAGAAATATTAACCATTCTCTGTCGTATCTGCAGGTGAACTGCCTTTTGCTTTGGTTTGTTCTCATTTTGGTCTGGTTACCTGCATTACCAATGTGCCGCTTCCCCGGGAGCTAAGACATGTCTTTAGAACCTCATATATTCTGAGAAAATGCCAACACAGTGCTAGCAGGATGTGCTGTAAAAACAGCGTCCTCCTCCTACCCACCGGCACACTCATCGGGTCTTCAAAACGGTACCTCAGTCCTTTGTTCTTTTAATTGAAAAAAAAGGGAACATGAAGAGGAAATTGAAGACTCCAATTCTTAGCACCCTTTCTCTTTACTGATGTCAGGCTATGACTTCAACCCCCAGGAAGACTTGAAAGAAGTTCTGTCTTGGAGAGAAAGAGGGAGGTGCAACTCTCAATATCCCACCAAATGGTCATCATCAGAAATAGAAGCTATGATGGAATCAGCAGCTTTAGGGCCAGTCGAGAACTATTAGCATTCGGGTGCTCAAATTTTTAGATAAAAAGCATCAGTATATATCAGCCAATCTCTGCCGTTTCTCCGACTGCCCGCTGGACATCAGAACTGCCCCTTCGTCCTGACAGTCCCTATTTCTGTGGACAATATGGTTGGTCCTTGGCTCAGTTAGCCCAACGCCAGATGCTGGAATCATGCCCCCTGCTCCCACTGGCACGTCCTTCACAATCAGTCACTAGATGCAGCCTTGCCACATCTCTATTCAATTTCCTTTCAGTTCTCATGGTCATCATCTGTATTAATCAAGATCAACAGAATGTGTGCGTGTGCGTGTGTGTGTGTGTGTGTGTGTGTAAAGAGAGAGATTTAAGGGATAGGCTCACATGATTGTGAGGGTTGGCAAGTCTGAAATCCATAGCTAAAGTTGGTAGGCTAGAAACTCAGGAAGGGGCGGTGGTCATGTTACAGTCATAAGACCAAGTTCCTTCTTCTAGAAACCTTGATCTTTTCTCTTAATACCTTCAACTGATTAGATGCGGTCCACCACACTATAGAGGTTAATCTGCTTTACTCAAGTCTACCGATTTAAATGTTAATCGCACTTAAAAAAATCTTTGTAGCAACATCTAGACTGGCATTTGAGCACACAGTTGGGCACCATAGCCTAGCCCAATTGATACATAAAATTAACCTTCACATCATCGTAGTTCAAATGAAGCCCTGTCACTCCCCTCTTTAATTATGACTATCATAGGCTCTCTGTCACTCTGTTCTCCTCACCATTCAGCCCTGCACTTTCCGGTGTTGTCAGATCACAGACCTTCGGTGGTTCCCCCATAGCCGGTGGGCCTAAGTCCACATCCTGCACTGGGCAGGTACTCACAGTCCCTCCAGACCTACCCTGGTCTTTCCCAGCCTTCTATTCCAAACTAGTACACTCTGGCCCTGCAGGAAAGTGCTCGAGGCTCTTCTAACACACCACACCCATTCTCATCTCTGTCTTTACTCTCTCTGAATCCCATGCTCAGGGCTCGGGTCAAATCCATCTCCTCACTGTGGCCTTCTCTGTTTAGTCTGCAGAGGTTTTCCTCTTCCCAAGGCCCCAACATAATAATCGCCAACTTCTCTTAGGTAGCACCAGGGCTCATGGGCATGTGGCCTGAGTCACACAGGGCCCCAAACTCAAATGGACCCTGACTTAAGAGGTTCCAATGCTTCGCAGAATGCCCTGCTGTCTCCATCTTGAAATTCTTTATAATTTTTTTTTAATGAGTGGCCCCACATTTTCATTTTGTTGCTGGTCCTCATTGGCAAATATCCTGAGGGGTCATATTAACTTTATAAGGTGCTTAAATATTTTATTTTTCAAACTGGATTTTAAATTTTTTTGTAGGTTTATGGCATTTTCCCCACCCCTCTACCATGATGAGTGCAGTTCTCTGAACAGAGTAAATGTGCAGTAACTATCTGTCGATTATCTTTACCACATAAGACTAAGCCCTGGCTTAACAACTGTCCAGTTGATTTGTTGCTAAGGAGACAGAAACTTATAATTACCAGCTTTGCAATCATGTATTGTTCTTAAGGCAGTGCATTGTGGTAGAAAGACTATTTGCCTAAAACTTGACATGAAAGTATGAGGGTCATGGGTAAATGAGCCAGCATCCACCCACCCCAGCCCTCCAAACCTGCCCCTCAGTGTTCCCATCTATGAGACAGGGTTTGGCTTAGACCAGCACTTGTGGAAATAGGTAGGCTTCCATGAATACTTGCTCTGTACAATAAACTGTGAAAAGGAATTGGTGGCTAAACAGGTTTGATGAATGTTGGATACTCTCAGAGAGTTACAAAGTTCATTAGCATATGATTGGCTCTAAGGAATCAGCAGTGAGAAAACATATTCAAATTAAACCCACAGTTTCTCAGTTATAGGGAGTATAAAGTCCTTTCCCAGGTAAAGAACATCACTAACTTACCAAAATAGCATTTCATAAAGCACACCTTGGAAACACTAGACTGATCATTCTCCCAGGTAATTTCCAGTTTCACGAGTAAAAGCTTCAATGACTTAGATACCAGGCCAATCCTGAGCTGGTCAGTTTTCTCTCCCTGTCCAGGTGACAGGAGACGGTCTGGTCTGGGGCTCTGGGCAGGTTGCTCAGCGGCTGTGCCGGCCCCTCCCTCCCTGGCTGCTACGTGGTTCGACCACTGGAAAATCAACTCTCTCTGCTCATGGGCTTGTGCATCCCAAGTGCTGGCCTGTGTTAATATATATGATTTAGGTCTTTTAGAATACGGGCGAACTGAGACTAAAACACAAACAGTTTAAATGGCATTCTTGTTCATTCTAATTATTTTTTAAAATACCATTTATTCAAAAATCTCCCATCTCCAGTTCTCATATTCATGTGACCAATGAACCTATTGAACCCTACTTTTAACTCCAGGCTAGTAATTCATTTAAGAGCGTATGCTCAAAAAAATTTTAAAAGTAACTTTTTCTTAAAACAGGATCTTCACGTTTTCTCTCTCAGAAAAATCACACCTCTAGAGCCCTGTGGTCTGAAGACTGCTGTGCTCTTTCCTTGAAACTTCACACACGAGCTGTTTGCTTTGTTAGTTCTGTCTTTTTTTGTTTTCTCCACGGTGTTTTTAGGAGCTCCTGAAAGTCACAAATCCAGACCCCTATGTAGAAAAGCACGTGGTGATATTTGC
The DNA here is from genome assembly GCA_015472975.1 of Rousettus leschenaultii. NCBI lineage: Eukaryota > Metazoa > Chordata > Mammalia > Chiroptera > Pteropodidae > Rousettus > Rousettus leschenaultii. The sequence goes on along the minus strand of BNJM01001196.1, from coordinate 243,078 downwards.
TTTCCTCCCACAGGACTCCCTGCGGCCGTGGATTCTAAGGGATCACCTGAATGGCTGGAGGAGAGGAATACAGAAGCACACACAAACTGACTTCACTGACTTCCTAGTCTTTGAAATTTAATGCAGAGGTTAAGTAGGTTCACAGGACTCAAGTACCAAGTAACAGTATGTGTCACTCTACGGCCATGATGCCATCATGGGTTGTCAATCAGGAAGACATGCATGACCGACGGGTTTTCAATGACTAGTGTTAGCTCTCCTTAAAGAGTGTGAGAGAGGAAATCTATAGCTTAGCATCACAGCAAGAAGATGAAAGAAAATGATTTTTCATAAGTGTAATTAGTTTTTTAAATAAAATGATTAAGAGGGATTTGGAGTATGAATTCTAGATTTGCCATGTCCTAGAACATGATCTTGGGTAAGTTGCTTATTTTGTGTCTCAGCTCCCACCATTGTAAAAATAAAGCGATAATTTATCAGATGATTTATCAGTATTTACCAGAAAGAGTTACTGTAAAAATTAAATGAGTCCGTACTCGTTAAGTGCTTGGAAGAATGCCTAGTATAGAGAAATCCCTCGATACATTGAAGCTGTTATTATTATTAATTTTATTATTTCTTCTACTTATCATAGATGTAAGGCAATAATCGATATAGCAAGAATCTGATTTCACTGGAAAACTTCACAAAATATAAAACTGATGATTTAAGCTGAACCTAACCCTTGGAAAATGCATTATAATTCTTCATGCAGTTGTTAGCTTCACACAAAGCTTTGCTCAAGTTAAAATCTGTTTTGATGCCTGAGTCCTGTTGTGCAATGCTTTATGTCATACTGAGGTAGATGAAGAAAAATCCCACGTAGTCGAGCATAGTTGAAAGGAAAACTAATTTAAGGTAGATGATTAAGTGTAGCAACATAATCCCAAAGACAGAGAACTATAGGGAAAGGGTGGACAAGGTAGAAGACAGCACTTGTGTGCAAGCTCGGAGGGGAGGAGGAGAGGGGTGGGTGTTGATGAAGAGTGTCAGGTAGGTTAGCAGTTGACATCCAGAGCGGGGGAGCTCGTGGGGGCTGAATGCTCATGCAGGAGAGTTTTAGGCCTGCCCACTCCCCAGCTATGTCTCCTTCTTAATACCCCCATTAAAGAATAGTCTCTTCCAGGAGGAAAAATAGAAAAAAAATGCAAAAAGAATAGAAGTGAGATTTATTTTAATTTTTCAGAGTTCAGTTTAGCAACAGAAAATGAGAAAATGGCCATTTGGGGATGATTCAAATATGAGTTCCAAATTGCTAGGAATAAAATGAAAGATGCAGAGTCTGTCAACTTAACATCAATCTTAAGACACTGAGAACCATCTTCAAATGCCTACTTCCTGCACAGGTCAGAGAGTGTTTTACTATTTTACAGCAGAGAAGGGCAACAAGAATCGGTTCTGCTTTTTTCCCCTCAAACTATCTTTATTTGGAAGATGGAGATAATATCCACTCGTAGGCGGCTATGACAAATGAGGTATACATAAAGCTATTAACAGTGCCGAACACATAAATAGTAGCCTTTGGGGGGAAAAAATGACACAAAATTTCTCCTAGGCTTCTCTTCCCAATTTCCAGACCCCGGTGGAGTTTAACCTGCTATTAAATTTACAACCGAGAAAAGAACACAGATTTCAGGAAGTCCCTGTGAGAAGTCCCATCCGGCCTGAAATCACTGCCCAATTCGAGGTTTCCCACCAATGTATACATTTTATTCATACCTACAGCCTTTCTCCAACTCACCCCAGGCTGCTCTTCTCCAAGAATCTGATGGCTGGAGAGAAGGAATCTTTACCCGCCCTCTCTCTGGGGATGTTTGGATGACAGCACTCCTTTTGACAAGAAAAGATATTCTGAGATGTTCTAAATTAAATTACAGTGGCCAGAGAGTGAGAGAAAGAGATGCATCAGGTAGCCTGTTCATAGCTGTGGACCAGCTAACAAAAGCCTGCTCACATTCATGTATGTCCGTTGGAATTTGAGATTAATTTCCAGGTGCTCATGCCCGTGATCATAAAGAGAACAGCACCTTCAAATCCCAGGAGCCTCCACCTGTAAATGAATTTGCCAGACTTGCCCACAGCCTACCTGGGGCAGCAAACACCTCCTCCCTGGATTCTGTACCTGCCGCAGAACTGCCCGCTTCGCCTTCTCCCACCCACGTTGTCTACAGCTAATGCAAATTCTTTCAGAACTGCTCACCTCCTTAACCCCAACTTGATGTATAAAGACACTCGACAGCTCCAGGATGGAGGACATATCTTTCACCCAGCACTGCTGCTGGGGATCAGATATGCACTCCCAGGACCTAGTCTTTTTTGCTAGCAATGGCTTAATAAAGCCTTTGTTTTAAAAGAGAGTTTCAGCTCACAAATTTAATTTTTTTAACAGTTTCCTCTCCATGAATTTATGATGGATCATAAAATAAGCTTATTTTTGAATCTTGTATTACATTGACTCCCTACTTAAGAAATATCATGAAAATCCATTTAGGTTTTTAATAGTATATTTTGTTATTATCTTTGAGCCGAAGGAGAGAAATCTCGGAAGTTCACTCTGTTGATTCCTCTTCTCACCCTGTGGCTCAGGGACTGAGAACAAACCAGTCACAAGAGCTTCTCTTCTGGACAGACCTGGAGGGCCGGGCTCCACACCTTGTGGGAGTGGAGAGGCTGCAGCTCCTCCAGAGCACAGCACTAACTGCGTCCGAAGGAGTGGCTTGGTCCCTGGGAAAGGAGCGTGACTAGTTGTCAGGAAGGGAACTGAGCTCTGCGGCTTTCCCACTTCGTCCTCTGGCTCATGGGCATCTCTGTTTGTTTGTTTGTTTGTTTTTTGTAATATGAGGGGAAAATAGCTACCACTCGAATGCGTAAGGATAGATCACAGATGGCTTCGTTTCTTCACCCGAATAATAGAAAATAACTTGCAACTTATCCTTATTCTGCTTTTGCCACGTTCAAATTGGGGGAAAATTTTCACATTTCATAATTCTGATCCATTTCAAAGAGAAATAATAGCCAGAAGACCATACAGATCAAGTATGAACATTTAAAAGATCAACCTACTTCCATATGAAACAAACAACAAAAACCCAAACACAAAGGAGTAATCCTCAGCAGAGAAACCAGCACCTGAATGTGTGTGTCCATCTCTCTACCGAAAGGAGTAAAAGGAAATGGATATAACTTGCTCGAAAATTTGCAGAAAAATATGATTAAATCTCAATAATTGAAGCCTCATTCAAATGGAACTCACAGAACTTCAGACCCTCCCAGTTAATACAAGGTGGAGATTACCTGCCCCAGGGATTGCCAGTCCAGACCTGCGCTGCCGATGTAAACGTGCTGCTTGTCCACAATCCAGAAGGAGGACTGCAGCCGGCCCTTGTTGTAGGCGGTCATGTTCATGTAGGTCACCTCGGCTCCTAGGAGTTCAAAGAGATCCCGTCAAGGCCCTGAACTTGCAGCCAGTCATCTGCCAGCAGCAATACTCATTTTCACTGATCACAACTCAAAGAAGCCAAATATTTACATTAGTTCAGTGGACAGGAGGCCCTCGAGGAGTTACTTTGTTCTCGAAAAGAAGACTGCACAGAGAAAAAGAGAATAGCGGCTTTTTCCTACCTATATGCTGACAAGAGCATGACTTCTCGAGTCGAATCTGACTCAAATCTAGGTGGCGAGATAGGGGTACCATGCTCTTTTCTACTTCTTTTAGAATAATTTTCATACAATTTTGCAATCGACTGAAGGATCTGTCTTTAGTATTTAGTATTCAGTAAGAAAAGGCCACCTTATACCTTTTGTGCATTATTTTTAACTTTTATTCTTTTATGTGTCTTTACTTCTTCATTTTCCCTCTTAATTATTTAATTTTCTTTGTCCAATAGTTCTTAATTTTAGCAATGATGATTTAAGCCTGAGAATGCAGCTTTGAATGGTTAATGAGGTCACTCAGACTACTGTAATTTTTTTTTAAATGCATTTTCAGATCTGAATTTAACCAACAGTTCTAAGTATGGTGCGCCATAATCCACTGTCAAGCTGTTATGCCTGGCTGCCTCGAGACTATGCTCTCATGACTCTCCAAAGGAGCATACAGTCCATTGAATGCAAAGCCATTTAAATAAATTTCTGCAAACGGTCCATTTCTTTAAAATTAAAGGCCTCCATGCATACATTTAATGAATTACGCTATGCTGTCTTATGTAGTCAACGTCACTGAAGAGGGCATGTTCCGATGGCCCACTTCACTGTCAGAATCTTTATTACCAGAGGAAGACGTAGCATCTTATGTATAAAGATGCATTCCAAGACATCAGGAAGGAGGTGTGATTTGTGCTACAAACTTAACCTGTAACTCTTGAGGAAATGTAAACCATGCCTCTGGGTTCCTGTGGCAGGAGGAATAAAGGGAGGCTATGGGGTTAGGAGAGGATCCAGGAGGAGTGAGCATCCAGGGAGATCTTCCTCTGTGGGTGGAGCAAGTTCTTCATCCTAGAAGCGAGGGGGGACGTTCCTCAGCCTCCAGCCATCCCGAATAGATACAGGCTCCAAAGGAGGGCCAGTTGGGTATAGCAGAATCTCAAGCATCCTAAGTAGGTAGTTACCATGGCAACTATGGAGAGACTCAAACCAACATGCAGGGTGTGGTATGCACCAGAGACCAACTGCCAGCGCTTCTGAGAATGGGACTCCACATTTGTCTGAAAACTGGATTAGTTTCCTACGGTTTCCATAACAAATACTACAAACCCGGTGGCTTAAAACAACAAACTTATTCTGTCAGTTATGGAGATTAGAAGTCCAAAGTCAAAGTGTCGGCAGGGTCACCAACCCCCACCCCCCGGCCGCTGTGAAGACCTGTAGGGAGACTCTCTCCTTGTCGCTTAGCTTCCGGTGGTGGCCATTAAACTCTGGCGTTTCTCGGCTTGCAGCTGCATCGCTCCGATCTCCACCTTAGTTGTCACATGACCCCTTCTCCCTCTGTGTCTCTGTTTTGTCTTCTTCTTACGAGGGACACTAGTCATGCTGAATTAAGGGCCCACCGCACTATAGTGTGACCTCACCTTAATTATGTTTGCAGCACCTCTATTTCCAAATAAGGCCATATTCGGAGGTACTGGGGGTTAGGCCTTCAATGCATCTTTTTGGGAACACAGTTCAACCCATAACAGCGATCCAGGCCACTTTAACCAGCCCTGCCCTCCAGCAGCACCAGTCTGGAGGCACCTGAGAAAACATCTTCTGTTGTCTCTGGATGAAACAGAATGAAGGGGACCCTTGCCTCGGATTCCACCTTCGACGTGCACCTCCGGCCAGGCCTCCCCCACCAGAAACAACCGTAGCCTCCGTCCCAATGGCTGGCCTTCACCTCCTGGCCTGGGACAGTGCCAGTCGTTACCTTGCACTGGACTGCTTGTTAGTTCTTAGGCTCCCCGTCATTCTCCTCAGCAGCCCCAGCCCAGCTGCCTACCTGAGAGACCACTGAGCCCAAGTAAAAGGCTGCACAGGGGCCACTCCTTTCGACCTCTCCATCCCACACTGCACATTTATCACCCTCAACTTACTATTTTAATTTGCTTGGCAGCTTAGCCTAAAGAGTGTGATTTCAGGGACTATAGAGTTTGTGTGGTGCACCTGTGGCCTCCATCCAGAGCCACTACTTACGGAGGCCTAAAATTATTTTATAATAATTTTTAAATAACTTTTCCCATCAGCAAATCTTTATCGAATGTCTAACATAAGACAGATGCTGTGCAATGTGAAATTAGGGACAAAGACCTGAAGTGGCTGATTAAAATTCAGGCGTACTAAAATAAATAAAGAGTAATACTTAAAAGATCAGGATATGCTCCATCTCTGCTGTTCAGACAGCAGATGGACACCAAATACCTGAAAAGAGGGGAATCCCCATCCCGTATCAGGGAACCCCAAATGAAGACCAAGCGCATGAAAACCAGAGAATGGCTTCGCAGTTCTGCCCAGGCCGGCGGAACTGTCTGCAGAGATCAAGCCACATGTATTTTACTTTAAAATATCTTTGCTGACCGTTTATAGAGAATATCCTCCTCCTACTTTTTAAAATGTGTTAGAAAAAAATGGCTAAAATCCAATGTTTTCTGATTATAAAACACAATAACAGAGTCTTTAATGTGCCACTTATTGCCACAATAATATTATGTGTACAAACTAATTTTATTTCACTGATTTCTGCTAGAATTTTATTTGGCAAAGTTGGTGACATACATTTTAATATAAATATTAAATATTGTAGACTCACAGAATTACCAGAAGATCTTTAAAAGCTGGCTTGATTCATAGGAATACATTTTTTCAACAGCTTTGAAAACGTGTGATGTTTGATTAACCCATTTTCGTTTTCCTAGATTTTGTTTTTAACAGGGAATAACGTGCCAGCCCCTTTGTCTGCCCCTGAGCCACTGTGCCAGCCGAGAGACGCACATCACAGTGACAGTGACGCAGCAGGACCCCTGGCCGCTGGCTGTGCGCGGCTGGTGTGGTGGTGCCGGTCCCGGATCTCTGCAGACCCCCGGTTCAGCCTGGTCGTCTGCTCGTTTAACTGAGAGCTCCTATAATTATTAGCAATTCAAACTAATGTGTTCAGATGCCAACAGTGATAATCAAAGTAGGTACTTGTTTCTGTAATTGCTTTATAAAGTACGTTCATGATATCTAGGAAGATTTAATGAGACTTAAAGAAAACAGCTACAAATGTGGAAGTAGTGGTGGTTAGTCAGGTCCTAATTGGTTTCACTAATCAGGATAAAGTGCTGTGGGTAATCCCTGTGTTTTACATCCTTCTTGAGAAGTAAAACGTTAAAAATCAGGAAATCCTAAAGTACTAATTACAGCAGCTTTAAGCTTTAATAGAGATGCTCTGTTGAAATTTAATGGAGAATGCTCCTAGTTTCAGAGGGGACCTGTTTGTTTACTAAGTTATTCATATTGTAGTAACCAGGTAATGTTGCTTTATTTCATGCATATATAATGTCAATGAAGAAGATAATTCATTGAAATTTAACAGAAAATGAAAATGTTAACTAAAAATTTACTTATTGATAAAAAATTGTTCAAAGAAAAAAGTAGCATGCCACAATGAATTGGAAATTAATGCTACGACCTTGGAGAATCCAGTTGACCGCATATACACTCATTTTCTAATGTGTGTGTATTCTCTAGAGCTTTCCTCTAGGAAGACTTTCTAGCATTAAAATTGCTGTCATCTGTCCCCTATCTGGTTAGTGGAATTAATGACTATCTCAGCTATAGCATTGTTCTTTTTCAGGAACCCTAATGTTTGCCTTATAGTCAGATTTCAGAACACCTCATTGTTTATGTGCTATGCAGACGTGGATGATAGTACAAGGTGGAGCTCAAAGTCATCCCCACTTTCCTGTAATGCAGACCCGTGGAAATTATCCTTCCATCTGTACCTATCATACCATTTTGAGGATGTGACTATGTTTGTGATTTTGCTTATCATCAGCCTAAGAAATCCCTGTGCAGTCACGTGCCATCATGACATCTCCATCAACAATGGACACTTATACAATGGCAGCCGAAACCGAAAAATTCTATTGCTTAGTGATGTCCTAACACCCTGGCACAAGGCATGATTCTCGTGTGTGTGTTGATGCTGGTGTAAAGCCTACTGCACTGCCATCCTTACAAAAGTACAGCACATACCATTATGTACAGTACATAACACTTGATGGTGATAAACCACCATGGCATTGGTTTATGTATTTACTCTACTATGCTTTTTATCATTATTTTTGAATGTACTCTTTTGACTTACAAAAAAAGTTTGCCGCAAATAGTGTGACACGTAATGCTGGCAGCAAACTCATACATCGTCTGCTCATCACATCTCTTATTGCATCATTTTTTCTAGTGTTTGACTTAATCTCGTGCTTTGTACAATAACATGCTGTACAGATTCATAGTCTAGGAGCAACAGGTTAGGCCAGCGCTCCCCAAGCTTTCTGGTCTCAGGGACAGGTGCTCCTATGAGACTCTAATGCCTGATGATCTGAAGTGGAGCTGAGGCAGTGATGCTAGCTCTGGGGAGTGGCTGCAAATACAGATGAAGCTTGGCTTGCTCACCCGTCACTCAATTCCTACTGTGCGGCCCAGTTCCTGACAGGCCACAGACCGGTACCGGTCCACGGCCCAGAGGGTTAGGGACCCCTGGGTTAGACCACATAGCCTAGGCCTTTAGTAAGCTATGCCATCTAGGTCTGTGTAAGTGTGCTCTATGATGTACACAATATGACAAATCACCTGATGACTCATTTCTCAGAATGTAAATAGCGCATGACTATATTCATATTTTGATCAGAAACAGATTCACAAATAACATCAGGTATTTGTTAAAGGGTAGTTAATTCATCATCTCAGGATATTTATTCTAATCTAAAATTGCTAAAGGATCATTTATTATTTCCATTACGAAGCTCCAGAAATGTGCTGTTCTCTCTAGATGAACAGGAAACTAGTGTTCTCAGAATGGAACACTAGAGATTCTGAAGAAGACTAGCATTAGGACATTCGCCTACACTTACACATAAAGAGGAGAACGTGGGGGTGGGGGTGGGGAATGAGCAACATAAAAGACAACTGGTGGAAGGAATTAATGTTTAATTCCAGTGTAGATAAGAAGTGTTCGATTCTACCTATGCTCAGATTTATGTAATCCAGGTGTAGCTCCTATATATGTAGCTGTTCTCTGTCTGTCTTTCTCAGGAGATAAACAAAATCTTAACAGGATATTTTTGTGAATTGATGCTACATGCTGTTTAGCTGTTCACTGTTACTTCCTGGCCAACACCCTCTTCCTAGCGTGCAAGGCACATCACGTGATGAAGAGTGGGCTGGTCTAGGTATCAGCTGAATCTATTTAGTCTCTATTTGGCCACAGCTGATGGGCTAAATGAGGACACCTGATCTAAGCTGAGCCAATAAAATTTCCTCTTTTGAGACTTCAATAGTGAGTCGTAAGTAAGTTAATTAAAAGAAGCTGTCCTGAAGAGTCATACACATATGAGGTTTTGCCATGAGTGTAACAGAGAGAGAGAGAGAGAGAGAGAGAGAGAGAGAGAGAGAGAGCGCGCCAGATATAGAAGGAGAAGAGAGAAGAAACAGTGTCCTCCACGAGAGTAAGGTGGAGAGGAAAACAGTCGTGGGATGGAGCCCCTGACGGTCCTGTCCCCTCAGACCAGCCTCACTTTGTTCCTCTGAATCTTTAGAATAAATTACTTGTTATTTTTAAGCTGGTTTTGGAGGGGTTCTGTTTCTTTACTGTTACTTTTAAGGTATTAACCATATAATATTGCACTTTGTTTTGTGCACAAATAATTCTAGAAACCCTACAACCTTTATATATACATATTTAAATATTTGACTAAAAATATCCAGTTCTAACCTGAAAAAATCATGCAGCTTTTAGCAAAAAGCCATTTGCACAAGTTGCATAATTAAATGTTTCAAATTTTGAAGATTTAAAATAAACATCCTGTCAAAATACTCATCATAATGACACAAAAGGAAACATGCTAGTACATTGTGGTTAAAGAGTGGAAAATAAAGTTCCATATTCCCCGTGGATCATCAAAATGTCAATCAAATTCCACCTCCAAGTTTATTTCCAGAAAGTGGCCTTTTGTAAGCATATTGTCAGCAGCTTTAATAAATTTCATGATTTAACAATTATAGATTCAAGAGAACATGTGGTAAATCATAAGAGAATTTAGAAGCACCATACACAAACGGACACCTATGAAGCTTCCACCTTATTAAAAACTAGGACCCAATCAGATTAAAGCGGTGCTTCCCAAGCAGTGGAAATTCTGTCTCCCTGTCCCAAGGGGACATGGCTATATCTGGAGACATTTTTGGGTGTCACAACTTGGGAGAGGAGTGCGGAGTTCAGGGATGCTGATCATACAGAGAACAGCCCCCACAAGAAGGATGTATCCTGCTCAAATAGCAACAGTCTCAAGGGTGAGAAATCCTGCATTAAAGTTATTGGTGTATTTATGCTTGAGCCCATATCCCTACCACTTTCCTCTGGTGCAGCCACAATCCTGAATTTAGTGTTTACCATTGTCTTGTTTTTAAGTATTTTATCATATGTGTATGTATCCCTAATAACATTGTTAACAACAACAACAACAAAAAGTTTATCATCAGCTTTTGAACAGATTATTAATGAGCCTCCAGTGTGTGTCCAAAGAAAATGCGTCAGCATCAATAATTATAGATTTTCAGAAAGGCTTTCAGATCTTTCCTGAAACAAAGTTTGCATCAGGAATCTACCTTATCAATCAAGTGCTTCTTCTTCTGAATATATTAATTTGTGTGAGCAATGAAAATGTCATAGTTAGCTCATTCTTGGGAGCTATAATAAAACAGTACAATTTAATAAATTTAATTAACAATATTTTGGAAACCATTGAAGGTTAAAAGGAACACTGAAGAGTAAAATAATCTGTCATGACATAGCCATGCTTTGAAATAATTCAGTGAGTGATATTCAGAAAAATTTTTAAATAATTAATTTTGCATTCCAGTTGTAGAAAGAGGGACTCTTAAGGACAGTTTTAGTTTTAACATATCTGTTCAAATATTTTCAAAACTATTGTGAACTTTTCACAGGTTGCCTTTGATACTGTGCTTTTAGTCTACAGATTCAGAAGGGCTGCTTCTAAACGGTCTTTCCTTTCATGCACATTTTTGTTATAATTATTAGAATATGCTGCTTCTAGGGAAAAACTGTACTTCAATTATTGCCTCATAGACAGACCAACAATTAAACTATCTTTAGAAACAATTGACTTAAGGGACCATCAGGCTTAAAAATTATGCCTAAAAATAAAATTTGCTTAAATAATGCTTTCTCAATTATGCATAAGAAGGAAAAATTTCACACTCAAAACACATCAGCAAAAACATGGTTTGTAGCAAGTTCTCAGTTAAACTAAAATATTATAACATCCTGGAGGTTAGTAGCCAGAGTGCATGCTTATGACTTCATCTCTCTTACCGCCCCCAGTCGGGGTGACACAACTATTCCTGTGGTCACCATGACTGGGAGTAGGGAATGAGGAGCATGCCTGAGGCTTCTGTTTTGGTGCCAGTGCTCACTGGAAGGAGGCGCCATGTCAGAGCCCAGTTCTGTGGACATTCCAGGCAGCATGGGGACCGAGTAGCTTTGGAGGAGTTTTGGTTTCTTGGCAAAGTCTGTGCCACTCTATTTACCTTACTATTTGCTGTCCCAGTACTGCTAGAAGATTCTGCAGCTCATTCCATCAGGCTTCCGAGGTAACAAGCTTGCTTACGTTAACATGTCAACAGCTTAGAGGAGGCCCATTAAGTAGAAAAGGAATATGGCTACCACTGAGGCAGGTCGAATGGAAGAAATTCCTTAAGAAAAGGAATTCTTAAGGACATTCAAGACAATATTTCAAAAGAATAATCTAAAAACAAGAACATGTTCTTAGAAATTAAAAAGATCCAAAATACAAATGCAGTCAAGGCAATTTCATATAGGATTGGTAGTGCTTAAAACTGAAATAGCGATCAAGAAGTTCAAATGTGGTAACTTACAACAAAGAGTAAACATAAAGAAATTGAGACAATAATTGAAAAGTTGCATGAAGAATATATCTGCAGAGCTAATATCCCAGGATTCAATGGAAGTAAAAAGACCCCCTTAAAAGTAGGGGAAAAAATGGTAAATGTAAGCAAAAAACAAATGGAATTAGAGGACTTGATCAAGATATTAAAAATTCAATTATGGTAGTTGTAGAGAGAACCAAAATCAGAGGGGAAGAAATTATAAAATAAATTATAAAGCAAAATCTCCAAGAACTAAAGGACATAAGTTTCTAAATTATAAAACCCTACCAATTCCTGGGCAAGAAATTTTAAAAGACCCATACATATATCATAACTTTCAGAGCACTGGAAATAAACAAGATTTTAAGAGCTTTCAGAGAGGAAACAAACATAGAAGAATGATAACATACAAAGGTTAGTAGTACATATTAATTATACCAGATATTTTAACAGTAACAATGAAAACTAGGAAATAGTCTCAGGGGAAATAAATGTGTATATCTAACAAAGACTGAGGATAAAATAAACACACTTCCAGATGTGAAAGGTCTTAATACACTAGGAAATTACTAGAGAATGGTCTCCACCACAATGAGGAGAAAAAAATGTACAAGACCCAACATAAAACAGAAGCAAACTGAACACCCAGCATGATGGTGAGGATAACTCACTATGCAACAGCTTAGAGAGCTTGCAGGACAGTGCCCAGAATGGAGGATGAAGAAGGGATCCAAGAAGGATCTTCAAGAAAAAAACAAACAAGATGGATACACTGATGTGTCAGACTATGTTAAAAAGGTTATATGTTGTAGTGTTTTGAGATGATTAAATAGGACGTACATAGACTCATTAACTAAAAGATGAACAAATGGTTGTATGAGAGAAAATATAATCACTGTACTTAGGTCAGTTGTTAATAACACTCAGTGTAAACAGTACAAAATGATTTAACCAAAAAAGAAAAAAAAGATGATAGGCCTATATGGGGAAAATCAGGAGAGATAAAGTATATGTTTGTAATGGGTTGGGGTGGCGGAGAGAAGTAATAACAGGAAAGAGAGGATGCTTCATATTCCACAGCAGCAAATAAACACTTAAGATTTGAAACAAAAAAATCGATAAATAGCAATATAAATAGGTTACATTAAAAAAAAAGTAATACTAGAAGAAACAGCTAAAATTAAAAAAGAAACAAAAACAAACAAACAGCTACCTCTTGGAATTAAGAATTGGAAGTTGGTTGACATAGGTCAGGGAGCTCCTTTCTTTAATACGAGCATTGTGGTACTTTTTGATTTTCATTTTTATGTCTTACTTTATCAATATACACCCATGCTCAATTTATCCGGTATATTTTATGTGAGTTTTTTATACACAGTAAATATGTTCTCCATTTACACAAACTTTTTATACACAGTTTCCATTTTTGCAGTTTCATTTTACATGATTCTTTCCTTTTCATTTCCATTAATAGTGTTTACTCTTTCTAAAAAACAATAGCTTAACTCGGCAACAAACAAAGAACTAATACTAACACACAATTATTCATGATCTTCCTGTTCGTTGGATGGCAAATAAAAAAGCACAGGTGACTACTGATGTTTTTAGGATTGGTTTTACAACTGTTTTGCTGTAGAAGCTGGAAATTATATTAAGGAAAAATGTCTTCCTTTTAAAATGCTTTTACTTCTAGTCAACATACCTGGATAGCCACACAATTTACAACATCCAAACATAGAAGTTGTATATTTGCCACCAAATACAACTCCCTTGATCCAATCTTTAGATAAAGGCATTATTTCCATCTTTAAAATTGATTATGTTAATCAGAGTTTTAATGATATTTAAAATAAACTTGCATATAATGAATTATTATAGTTATAAAAGCCTGGACTAAATACACAATTTTCAGTCCTATCAAGAATACTGCTTTAGTTTTGAGTGATATAAAGCTGTCAGCTTTAAATGTTTGCTGAAAAGCAATACGGTCAGAAATGGTTGTACCAGGGCACATGGTTCCAGCAACTAAAGAGGGATTAACTGGCATTATTAATTTATTAAATAAATTTCAAGAAGAAGATTCTGACAATTTGAACACTGACAATATTAATGAATTACTGGTGGATCATAAACTAACTGATAATGAATTAATTTACTTAATATATGAAGCCTATCCTGCCCATGAATATGCAGTGACCCTGAACCAGTTTAATTCACTGCAGAAATTATTTACGAAGCTCTTCACCTAGCCGCAAAACTGGAAGCTACAATTTCAAATGTTGATCCAAATGTCCAATGAGCCTTAAAATTTCAAAGATTTTTTTAAAAAGTTTGCAATGACTATAGAAGAATTTATGAAAACTGAACAAAATATGGGGTTGGAAAAAGATCATCCAAAACCATAAATGTAAATAATAAAACTGAAGTGATACTTCCAAATACTCTAAGCAATGAAGACTTTGTAACAATTAAAAAAGAGAAAGTTGATTGCTTTAGATTCCAGTAACATACTGACAGCGAATAAAATTTCTTTTTTTCTGAATTTTTACTAGCATTGTGAAAATACATGAAACAAAAATTTTATGACTTAATTTGGCCTATTTCTTTACATATTTTTTCATACAGGTGGACCAGTTTTACATGGTTTTCTTACACATAAAAGAAAAGATATGTGGAATGGATAATTCACATAAATTGAGGGATGAGTGTATAAATAAAAAAGATACATAAATGAAAATATCTCAATATAATATGGACTATTTACCAAAATGCCAAACAAATTCCATTTTAATGGTGTAAATCTATTTCCATTGTAATTATGGAATAGGCAGTCATTATTCACTATCATTTAATGATTCAAAAAGCTAAATTAAAAATGAAAAATATATAAATAATGAAGAGAACATTCTCTCCTTTGCTGGTGGTTTGAACACTTTATTGGAAAAACCAAACAGAGTATAGCAAAAGTACTCTTAAATTAAAAAAGACAAGGTGTCTAGACAAAAGACAAATAAGTAACTTTTCTCTGAAAAATCAATAATTGGCTAGAAATTAGAATTTTAAAATTCCATTTACATTATCGAAAAAAATTAAAGACATAAAAATTATAAAAACTTACATTACAACTTACAAATCCATACAAATAGAAAAATATTCTAAGGGCTGTGTGTATGTACATGTATGAAAATACCTGGGGGAAGAGTTTCAGTCAAGATAGCGCAGTAGGTAAACACTGTGCTCATCTCCTTTCACAAGCACATCAGAATTACGTCCAACCTACAGAACAACCATCAGTGAAAATGCCTGAGGTGAAGCTGAACAGACTTCCTACAATGAAGGACGTAACAGAATGGACCACCTCGAGACTGGTAGGAAGGGTGGAGATGTGTAATGGACTGGCCCCACACCCATGTGTGGCAGTTAAAAATCAGGAGAAATATCGCCACTGCAGAGCCCCCCTGGAGGAGCGAGGGGTCCCTGACCCACACCAGGCTCCGCAGCCCAGGCTTCCAGGGCCAGAAAAAGAAGTTTGCACAGCTCCTGCCTGTGAAAAACAACAAAGATGGTGGCTGAGCAAGACAGAGGGCTGTTGGAGCACCAGGCATTCCTCATAAAGGGCCTCTGTGTGCTTAACACTGAGGGACTCGCTTGCTCTGAGCTCCAGTACTGGGGCAGCTGCTCAAAAGTTACAAGCAACATAAGGGGAGAAACTGAGTTGTTGGACTTCAGGGCAAAGGCTGGAGGGGTGGTTTCCTCCCAGACAGAAGTGCTGGTAGAAGCCATTGTTCCTTTGCCTTCCCCACTAGCCTGCAAGAGCCATATCTGAGTCTCCCTCAACCTGGATACACCACTCACCCTCCCCAGGTGGTCCCCTGAGATGCTGCCCCACCCAGCCCAAGCACCAGCCCGAACTTCTTTTAGACGCTCTTCATCCCGCCTCAGCTCATGTTGTGGACTTTCCTAAAATCTCTTGAAAATTCATATCCCCAAACGAGCAGCACTGGCCTTGGCATCCCCTATACCCCTTGCTAAGTAGCCCCTGGTACTACTGGCAATTGGTCTAAGTTCACAGCATAGCCTCTCTCGGACACCTCAAAGACCAGCACAGACAACTACCAACAATGGGTCACTATGTGGTCGCTACCACGTGGCCCTGGGCCAGAATCAAGCAGCAGCTGACCTGGTCCTCCACCAGAGCCTCTACCAACTGGTCCAAGAATCAACACACCTAGGGGCCTGCTTCAGACCACATCAGAGCACTAACCAAAATTAGCTACACAAACAACACACCCAAAGTGTGGACTTAACAGGCACCAGAGCCCCGCTACAGTGAATCCCACTCCATGGAGTCAGCCTCTATACTACAGCTTATTCCCTCTAGTCATGGTCAGTCCTCACAGCCAGTCAGCCTGAGGGTCAATCCCACCCACTGATGTGGCAATAGCAATCAAGGCTCAACTACAACAAGAGGGCACACACAGCGCACGAGCGACACTGAAAAGGAATTGTCCACTTTAATGGATAACCTTGTAATCAGCTCTTTGTTCCGCTTCTGTAGACATGCTTGCCACGTAGGCTGAAAGGAAGGGTGACCTCGCGATCAACTGAAGACTCACCCTCTTCTTTGCTTGTTCTGTCTAGATAACAAATGTATTGCCTTTGCTTGTTGAGACCTATAAAAGTGAGATTATGCCTGAGCTCAGGGTCCAGATCTTCAGAGTGCTACCTCTTCTGGCACTGCCAGCAAAATAAATCTAAGTTCTTCAACTCTCAAAATGGGGCTTGGTTTTTCGCCAGTCTGATTTTTTTCTGCGACAACACAACTGGAGCACCCGACTCAGGTGACCATGGAGACTGTGCCACAGGACCACAAAAAAGCACCTACCACAAAAGGTCACTCTACCAAGAGTAGGAGACATAGCACATCTACCCAATAAATAGAAACGAACACAGGGAAAATGAAAAAAAAAAACAAGGAAATACATTCCAGTGAAAGATCAGAACAAAGATCTAGAAAACAAGTAATCAAAATAGAGGCAAGAATTTTTCCAGATACAGAATTCTAAACATTGGTTATAAGGATGTTCAATGATCTCAGTGACAACTTCAACAAAGAGACAGAAAACATAAAAAAGAACCAGTGAGAAATGAACACTATAATAATGGAAATAAAGAATATATTAGAAGAATCAACAGTAGATTAGATGAAGCAGAGAATCAAATTAGAGATTTGGAAAATAAAGTAGCAGAAAACACTCAATAAGAACAGCAAAAAGATAAAAGAATCCAAAAATATGAAAATAGTTTAAGGGGCCTCTGGGACAACAACATTAGCATCATAGGAGTACAAGGAGGAGAAGAGAGAGCAAAGAACTAAAAATCTGTTTAAAGAATAATGGTAGAAAACTTCCTTACCCTGGTGCAGAAAAGAGACATATAAACCAGGACTCACAAACTGTCCCAAACAAGATGAACCCAAACAGGCCCACACCAAGACACATCATAAATAAAATGTCAAAGTTGAAAGACAGAGAGAATCATAAAAGCAGTGAGAGAAAGACAGTTATCTACAAGGGAGCTGCCATAAAACTGTCAGTTGATTTCTCTACAGAAAGTTGGCAGGCCAGAGGGATTGGCACGAAATAGTCAAAGTGATGAAAAGCCAGGACCTACAACCAAGATTACTCTACCCAGCAAGACCATCATTTAGAATTGAATGACAAACAGATAAGGAGCTTTCCAGACCAAAAAAAAAAAAATAGCTGAAGGAGTTTATCTGTGCCAAACCAGTATTATAAGAAATGTTAGAGAGACTTCTTGAAGAATAAATAAAATGAAAAATATGAATAATAAAACACCAATAACTACATATCTAGCAACAATGAGTTTACATGTAAATATATTAAATGTTCCAATCAAAAGACATTGGTTGGCTGAATGAATAAGAAAACAAAACTCTTACATATGCTGCCTAAGAGACTTGGTTCAGACTGAAAGACATATACAGACTGAAATTAAAGGGATGAAAAATATATTGCATGAAAATGGAAATTTAAAAAAAGCTGGGGTAGCAATACTTATAAATAGACTTTAAAACAAAGGCTATAATGATAGACAAAGAAGGACCCTGTTACCCCACTTCCAGGTATGTCTCTTCTACTTTGAAGAGACATAAGAATCCATGTGTTCATTGAGGCACTGATTACAATAGCCAAGATATGGAGGCATTCTGGGTGTCTGTCAGTGGAGGAATGGATAAAGAAGAGATGGGTACATATATACAATGGAGTATTACTTGGCCATAAAAGAATAAAATCTTGCTATCTGCAACAACATGGATGGACTTAGAGGGTATTGTGTTGAATGGAGTAAGTCAGACAGAGAAACGATGCCACAGGACTTCACTGATATGTGGAATCTAGAGGAAAGGATAAACGAGCAAACAAAACGGAAACAAGCTCATAGATATAAAGAACATTTTGATGGTTGCCGGACTGGTGTGGTTGGCATGAGAGGTGAAGGGGGGAGGGGATTAAGTGGTATAAATGGGTAGTTTCCAAATAGTTATAAGCGCGGGGAATATAGTTAGTAGTAGTGTAATAACCATGTATGGTTTCAGTTGGGTACTGGACTTATTGGGGTGATCACTTTGCAAGTTATATAAATGTCTAGTCACTGTGTTGTACACCTAAAATTGATATAATATTGTATGCCATTTATAATAGATCAAAAATAAAAATATAAAAATTAAAAACATATGTTTGGAAGAATTTTCACCATAATATTAAAGGTACTTACTTCTGAAGTGAAAATTGAGATATTATTTTTATATTTACACATCTCTGATTTTCTGAATTTAAAAATGTGAACATGTTACTTTTACGAACATAAGAATAAAAAGGCAGACAAATAACTCTTTAAAATAATAATAAAAAATATGTAGCAATCCTCTCTACTGCCACATGAATACCATCGTCAATGTTTCATCAGGCTTGCTCCTCTAGGAAGGGGCCTGCCCTCCTCCGGCCACCCTGCCGCCCAGACTCCAGCCCCATGAAATCGGGCTGACACGTCTGTCCTTTCTGAAGCCCCATCACAAGCATGTTCAAGTTAACGGGCATCTTCTTATTGTTGTCAGGGTACCATTATGTTTTCCCAACTAAAGTACAAATTCCTCCAGGAAACGAGCAATTTTTTTATGTGGTGTTTATAAATTGGAGGGCGATATGCATGCAATTTTGGAGATTATGTATCTTCCTGGGAAAATTATGAATCTAGAACATAAAATACATATTACCATTATTTTTTTTCTACTTGAGTGTATACAATTGATAGGAAAAAAATCATCAGATCTTAATATTTTCAAGGGCTTGTTCAGGATAGTTCAAGAAAAGATAACTGATCAGCTCAACACTAAAAGAGAAAAAAAAATGATAATACTAATCAACATGATTAGCAACACTGCTTCCCCATATTTGTATACTACTTCACTCATTATTGCAGAGAATGACTAAGGTCAGAGAATCCGCACCTTCTCTGGTTGCTACCCCTGAGGATCTTGGAGACACAGGGGCTGGAGTTTCCAAGAAAGTGAAGGACCTGCCTGAACACACACAGCAGGAGGTAAGCTGAGACTCAAGGCATTGACTTCAAATCCGAGGTTCCCTGCCCTCCTGCTCGGAACTGCACAAGGATCTGAATTATTTTGACACCCATGGAGGTGCTGCTCTTGAAAACAGTGATACTTTTTACATGAATCTCAGAAAGGAGACTGACTGCTAATGAGTCCCCTATTCAAAATTCTTCCTTAACAAGAGCCAAAAGAAAAAGAAAATGAAATGAAAAAGAAAATAAAACACGTGAGTTCCTTGAGGGACAGGGTTTTATTCATTTCTTTAAGCCCAGCGGCACAGTGCCAAGCATGTATTAGGGGTTCATGAATATAAAATAACCAGATGCATGAGTAGATGTTTGCAAGCACCTATCACTTTAAAGCCTCTTTCGCTATCTGTCTCTCTGTGTCTCTCTGTCTCTGTCTCTCTGTCTCTGTCCCTGTCTATTTCTCTCTCTCTCTCTCTCTCTCTCTCTCTCTCTCTCTCTCTCTCTCTCTCTTTCTCTCTCCCTCTCTCTCTCTCTCAATACCTAATCAGAGAGAACCAGTGGAATTTCCAGTACAAATTCTGAGTACACATATTAAGGCATAAAAGACCCAGCCATGTGAAGGAAATAACTAGAAGAAAAATACTTTTTATATGTGGGAAATACAGTTATATGAAACTTAAAATTTGGCTCCATTCCAAGCAAAATTCATAACAAAGGAAAATTTAGGTAGCTGGATATGACTTAAAACTACTAACATGTTGATTGTTTCTTCTTTTGAGAACTAATAGTTTCATCATTTATTCTTTCTCTTAGAGAAAAATCAATCACCATGTCATCTTCCAGATGACATAGCAATTAGTTTCTTTATATCTCAAATTATTTCAGAACTCAGAAAGAATGTTTTTTACTATTCCTTACAGTCGACCTTATCGTCAAGAATGGGGGCTTCTAGTGGCTCTAAGTCCCCCAAAAATCTGTGAGTTCACCTTCCTAGACATGCCGGTGCTTGACAGATCCTGATTCCCACTCTGGTTTGTTCCTTTCTCTGCCTCAATTCCACTAGCACCCTAAGTACAGATGGGATGGGGAGGGGGACTAGAGGCAAGGAGGTGGAAAGAAAATACTTAAATCAAGCTTCATTTTTCATAATAATGACTTTCGGATTACAAATTTCCAAGCACATGCACAAGTGACCATTTGTGATGGGTTAAAAGAAATGCCTCCGATCTAATCCAAGAGCTCACAGAAACTACTGCCTAGCCTTTCAAATTTTGAACTCTGTCTATTTTTGCACATTTCTCATTTGGCCTAAAGTTTTATGTAACTGTTTTAATATCAAAGTTTGTCTAATTAGTAAAGGACATCAGGGTTTTCTCTCCAAGGGTTTCTCTCCAATCTTCAGCAAGAATTACTTTGGCTTTTGAAAAAACTACAAGCCTTAGAGGGCAATGAAATTTAAATACTATTAAAACATTCAAAAGGAGGTCTGTCTCACGGGAAATCTTTTGTTCTCCAACAAAATAGCATTTCTGTCTAAAGTTTTCATAAGCTGTTCTATCAGAAAGATACAATACTCTGGAAAAAATCACCTGCTTCTAAAAATAGGTTCACCATTGGGGGGGGGAGTGTTTGGCTAATCTGTATGTATATTCTCATGACCATTCTTTTTTCAACTTGAGAATTCCTCCATTTTCAACCCTTTTTAAGAAAAATGTAAAGACAGTTGTGAAATATCATCTGGGTCAAAACCTGGCAAAGAATTTGGCTCACAACCCATAAAATCTTCCAGGTGACACCTTTGATACCCATTAAAAATTAAAAAGGAATCCCCGAACACTAAAAAATTGTTCTTTTCACACAAACGAGCAAGGGGTGGATGACCCTCCCATCATTAACTATAGGACAGGGTGTAGCTTGGAGAATTCTCCTAAACTTATTTCTGCAACTTATTTTTCTTTTAAAATGACTGAAATAGAAAGAACAAGGGGGTCTGGGTAGATGAATTATAAAAGTTCATGATCCTGTAAAAATACCTAAGCTAGTATCACATGTCATTTACTCTGTGGAAATTGTACATGACCAATCTGAGATGATTCTATTACATCAAAAAAAAAAAAAGAGGACATTATAAAATAAAGAAAAACATATTCTGCATTTGGCAGGGAGAAGGCCACTTCATGTGACTGTTATCAATTCACTGCCTCAGGTCCAAATTTGTCCTTCATGCCTGCCCTATGGTAATAAAGGGAATTCCTTTTGAAGAGGAATTTTCCACTCAAATGGCTAACTTTATGATCAGCTCTTTGTACTGCTTCTGTAGACATGCTTGCCACATAGGCTAAAGGGAAGGGTGACCTTGAGATCAACCGAAGACTCACCTTCCCCTTTGCTTGTTTTGTCTAGATAACAGCTGCATTGCCTTTGCTTGATAAAAGATGTATTATTTAAATTCCTTTCTGAGAATCTCATGAGCCAATTGGCCCATGTCAACTGTCGCTGTGCGGATAAGCCCTGTAAAAGTAAGGTTACCCCTGAGCTTAGGGCCCGGATATTCAGAGCACTAGCTCCTCTGGGACCGCCGGCGTAGTAAACCTGAGTTCTCCAACTCTCCGAGTGGTGCTTGATTTCTCACCAGCATGATTTTTCTGCAGCACTTCAGCATTTCTCCTGCACTATGAGCAGAGCAGCCATGCTGGAGGGACAGTGCGGGGGAAAGGGGCTCTCCTGCAGTTTCTAGCTGCTGTGTGGGGCACCATGATGTGGGAGTAAGGACATGGGCGATGCTCAGCCCCAGCCTCACCCAGGACACCCAGTCCCCTTGGCAACCTTCAGCCTCACCTGAGCAGGTGATTACTTTCCCACTGCCCTCTCCACATGGACACAATATTCCAGAATTCCTGAGTATACCAGAGCCCCCACAGCAAAATCTGGTAAAACAAAGTATTTTATTTTATAACTATGAGAATTATCAGAGACAGTTGATTTGGTCTCTGAAGATCTTTCCCCAACTTATGTTTCTGTACATGGAAACAACGTGTGCTCCACTGTTGACAAGTGTCAACACCTTCAGGATTTTCCAAGCTGACTGTCAATCCTTCATCTCACACTGCATGTGCCAAGTGTCCAGGACTCTTTACTTCTTTAGCATTATTTCCAGTGCCCCATGTCACAGATCCTTCACTGGCCACCACCCACTGGCAGCTCTGTGTAAATAAATCCTGGACCAACGTCAGAATATCTGTCCTCATCCCCCCTCTCCCCGCCCACACACACACACAGAGCAGCCTCCAAACCTCTTTGCTGTCTCCTGCTCATCACTCCACTGCTGGGTTTAATTTTCATCCCTACTGTTCTTCTTAAACATTTTTTCCCCAAAACATTGTTAATGATTTCTGGTATTTAGCTCCTTCAACAGCTGTGCTTGAAAGCCACAATCTGGGGAGTTAATAACCTGTGAATCATTTAAAAGTAATGACCTTGGAACTGAATGGATGTTTTAAGTAATTTTGATGGTCTCTTTCTAGTTCTGGTAGGGTGGGTTTGTAGCTGTTTCCCCCCTAAACTATGTGTGACTCTTCAGAGGTTGAAGGTATAAAGAGGTCAGGAAGTTTAGGCCCAAAAGCAGGGGAAATGGAAAATCTCTGACTCAAAGAGAGCAGCAGAGAGTAACCCAGAAAAACAAAAAATAATTTTCGAGGTGAAGGAGGAGGCAGCAGGGCGGAAAAGCCCGGCTGATCGGACAGCAGGAGGTGCGGGATTTGGCAGAACTAAGGGCTGCATGTGGCAAAAAAAGAAAATCAGTTAGAACAACTTTGCCCTCTTTCCTCATTCTAGATGTGTGACTCTCTCTTTCTCAAGCACCTCACTGCCTGTACTGAGTTCTAACTCAGCTCAATAAAAGACAACAAAGACTGTTGCTTAGACAAGAACTTGGGTAGGAACGAAACGTATACTCTCAGCAAGGTAAATGCCAGACAGAAGACAAATTCATATGAATGTGACTGGCAGTGATATATTTTAATAATTCATTTTCAGTTGGTCTCATTAAAAAAAAAAGATAAAAGGATTTGAGAGGCACAACTTTAGACCAAGCCAGTGGTTAGAGGGCAGCCTCACGAAATGTAAATTTTACCAACTGTCTCAACTCAGGAGGTTTGGGTTTCCTCCTGAGGCTGCTGGTTTGACCCACCAGTACTCTCCGTCGTGTTTGTGATGTCAGGAAGCAGCCCATGGAAATGTAGAATTCTGAGCTTAAGTTTTTGTCATATTGTAAAATACTATGTTTTAAACCCTGCTGATTAGCTTTCTAGAGTCCCCAGAAGTTATAAGATTTTAAAATGTCTCCAGAGTTCTATTTGATCCAAATACTTAAAAATGAAGGATCACCAGCAAAATACTAGAAAGCAGAGTTTTTTTTGTTTGTTTTTGTTTTTGTTTTTGTTTTAACCAACTGTCATTTCCAATTGACAAATGATCTTTTTCCAATCTTATTAGAGAGAAGCTCGTAGGTAACTTCCTAGACTCAGTAGCATGGTTATTTGGGTGTGCTGAAAATGACAAATAGGGGATTTGGTAAAAGCTGCTATTGTGTTAACTATGGTAAATAAACTGTGGAATTAAGCTTTGTGGGAAGAAGAATTCCAGGTAGGCCTGGTGGCTTCCAGGGACCATTTGGTCATAAGCATGCTGGGAGGTGGGGTAGAAGGAGGTACAGGCTTCTCCAGCTACTGCTAGCTTACTAATTCACCTATATATGTATTCACAGATGGCACAAAATGTCTTTACTTCCTATTATTTATCTCTATGCTCTCTGCTAGTATTAAAAATATTAGAGAGGGTCTTGAAAAAGAAATCAGTTCCTTTACAAACATTACATACACGTACTTATCTACCTATCACCAATCCATCTGTCTATATATCCATTATCTATCTATCTATCTATCTATCTATCTATCTATCTATCTATCATCTATCTATCTATCTATCTATCTATCATCTATCTATCTATCTATCTATCTATCTATCTATCTATCTATCATCTATCTATCCATCATCTATCATCTATCTACCTATCTATCTTTCTATCTATCCATACATACATTTTATCAATGAGAAAACAAAACCCCAAAGGGGATAAATTGTTCAAAACCAAGTGAGTTCAAATCTGACAGGTAAAAATTTTCATCTGTTTGTTGTTTTAATTTGTATTTCCTTAAATGTGAGTGCAGTTGAGAATCTTGTTTTATTTATGCTTTATGTTGATATGTTGTAGTTTTTCTTCCCATGAACTTTCTCTTCATATCTTGGTTCAATTTAAAATTTTAGTTCATATTTTTGTAGTTCATTAGAAAAAGGTCTTTGTATGTCATGAAAATCAGCCTTTCATGCATTTCATACTTTTCAAACTTAAAAAAGGTACCTTTGAAATATCAAAAGAATTAATACTTTAAGCCATGAATGAGGGTAGTTGTGTATTAATTTCTAAGGTTATTATAGGAACAACTGAACAGGTTTTTATATTAGAATGATAACATAAATGATGTACATATCCTTCTCACATTCATTCCATTTATTCCAGGACTGTCATTGCGAGCATATTTTTCACATATATTTTCATGTCAGTGTGACATTCTTAACAGAGAGAGAACGTGGTAACTGCCCCTGCCTGCAATACGCCTGTTTCTCTCCTCTGGGCCCCAATGCTCCCCATCACTCCCTCCCACACCTAATCTGTGCAGGGGCTCAGCATTGGCCCATAAATTCCACACGACCCTTTCTTCTGTCATTCCCCTTAAGACTCACAAGATGATGCCAGAGCCTCTGAGCCTACACTGTTAGTTATTACCACATGGGGGTTCCGTGACCCATTCCTACCATCTATGATGATTCTAATAACAGTCATTCATCAAGAAGTAAATATATGCCAAGAACGATGCTAAGGGCTTTACATGTATTATCCTCTAGTTCTTACAAACATTGCATGAGAGAACTCCATGTTCTATTGCTTCTTGGGTCACTTTATTAGGTAGTTTTTAAGTCCTTGTCTATTCATTCAAGTTTTCAAATTTATTAGTACACAGTTGTTCATAACATCCTCTTATGATCTCTGTAATGTCTCCAATATCCTCACGATGTTTTCTCATTCCTGATATTGCTCGGTTTTGTCTTCTCCCTTTTTCTCTTGATCACTTTCCTCAGGAATTAATGAAATAATTAATCTTTTCAAAAATCAACTTTTGGCTTTTTTGACTTTCTCCATGATGCATTTGCTTTGGTTTTTTCTATTTCATTAATTTTTGCTCCTATGTTTAATATTTTGTCCTTTCTACTTTTTGGGGGTTATTTTTTTTCTTGAGATGTAGGCTTGGGTGATTGATTTTCAGCTTTTCTTGTCTCATATATGCATTTAAGACTAAAACTTTCCTTCTAGGCACTATTTTAGCTGCATTCCGCAAATATTGATAGTCAGTTTGACCTTTATTCTCTGAAATATAGATAACAAATGCCTCAAAAAAAAAGTTGGTAGTGAATACAGGGCTCATCCTAATGAATTTCCTTCTCTCAGATATAGGCCCCACAGGGCCTGAATCCTTAATTGCTCTCTGATATATTGAAATAGCTTTCTTTGGTGTGATGGTATTTTATCCAGCTTTTATAGTTTTCTGCAGGAGGATTAGTCTGAAACAAGCTATTTCATCAAAGTCCTTCTCTGTTATTCTAAGTTCATTAATTCATTCACAGTCTCTTATTGAGAGGGTGTTTAATCTCTTATACTTCCAGTACTTCAGGGCTAGAAATAAAGTAGGTATTTTCTTCACTCTCTTCTCTCATTTCCAAACTATTTTTCTTTCATCTTTCAAAATCCCAAGCTACTTTGAAACTCATGCCATTAGGCCATCTCCTCCATTCCTACTGCTTGCGGCTGTCCTTTCTCAAGCTCCTGGTTGTCCCAGCTCACTTGCATTAGGGTCCCACCATGACATCATTGAGGTGCCCAAATCATTGACCTTAACATGTTTCCACTGTCCATCACACAACTGTTGTAGTTACTTGCCTCTTTATCAAGTTTATATTTCATGGTAATCTCTCTTCAACATTTTCCTAGTGAAAGCTCAAACTCAGATGAATTCAAACTTTTGCCTTCCCTATACAGCTAAAGGTTGCTGGAGAAATCTCACAAGCATGGTGATCAATTTCAATTTAAAGTTATGGTCACAGACCTCTAATCCAAAACTCTAATAGACACTCAGTGCTATGAGCCAATCCTTTCAGTTTATTATGTTTGGTTTCTATCTCCCCATATGTACCTCTCCATTTCTGTGTTTCTCTTTGGAACAAAATGTTTAGAATAAGTGATCAGTACTTGTCTCTACTTCTTCACCTAACCACTCATTTTAAAACCCACATCGAAAGGCCCTTGTTAAGAACTCTGGTGTCCAATCCACTGGCACCTTCTCTATTCTCAGCTAGCTTTGCTTCTCTGCAAGACACACCTTCCTCTCCTTTCTCTTACCTCACTCTTGTCCTCTCCAGTCAGTTTCTCTATTAAGCCTTTAAGTGTTAGGAGGCCCTCAGGCTTGGTGCTGGGCCCCATTGTATAGCTATGTTTACTCCCATGAGAATTTTGTTCAGGTTCATAGCTAAAAATACCATCTCCATACTGATGATTCCCAAACCATATCCGTAGGCTTGTCTCTTTGAACTTTAGACTCATGGAAGAGGTCAGACTTAAGAAAATCTCTCTACCTGCATCTTTAATAAGCACAAAACAGAGTTTACTATGCCCAAATCAGAGCTCTTTGTTTTCCAAAATAGCAAGGCTATTTTTATTATATTTCTTGTCTCCCGGGGCAATTCTCGATTTATTTCTTTTCTTCAACCCAACAGCCAATACAGTATCAAGATCTGCCAGTTCTATCTCAAAAACATGTTTTAAATTTATTTCTTTCTACCATCACTACTCTCAGCCACCGTAACCTTAATGACCCACTAACTGCTTTTCCCTCATCAATTTCCTTTCAATCCTTTCTCCACACAATGGCTAGAATAATCTTGTAAAAAGCCAAATCAGATCAAGTCATTTTCATCAGTACCTCATCACTGTAAGAGCACAAAATTATTTGTTAAAGAAATAATGAATAAATGGATGCATGATTGAGAAGGAGACTTGCTCAAGGTCCAGAGCTAGAACTGAACCCCGAGTCTGTCTTATTTCATCACGACATACACCTTTACCCAGGATCCAGAGTGGTGCCAGCCCTTCTCCTTCAGCATGTCTTGCTAAGAGCGAACAATCATGTTTTGCCAAATTTCAAAATAGATCTTATAAAATAGTTACGTTTTATGCATTTTGGCACCACAACCAAATTTCTTATATATATATATATATATATATATATATATAATTTCATTTAATTTTTTTCACTGCATTTAGTTTAGAAAGCAAATATATATATATTTTTTCATTTAATTTCATTTAATTTTTTTCACTTCATTTAGTTTAGAAAGCAAAGAGGTTAAGTTGAAGAGGATGGCTGTTTTTGTAATTTTCTAATTTCCATGCTAAATATTTAACTTACAAAGATACAGTAATATTGACTAAAATCACACGCATGGTGAATTTTGCCAAGAGTTAGCACAACAGATATCTTTTATCATCCACTAACCGTGAGACCTTAAGCACACGATTTTACCCTTTTATGTCTCAGTTTCCTTATCTGGAAAGCATAATTACTAATAGCATCTACCTTTTAGGGACATCTGAGGGTTAAAGAAGAATACAGGTAAAGTACATAGAATGACACCTGTAAGTTGCAACTATTATTAACTATAATTACTTTGCAAATGGACCTAGCACATGTTTACTATTTTTTTTATGGTGAAAGTTTTGGTAAATGAAGAGACTTCTAGTAAATCCTGTTGTTATCTTTAATCTGGAGACTTTGTAGCAAGCCGACAGGTGACTACATATGTGGTGATCACAGGCAGGTTTTCATTACTGGAGAGTTTGTGCCTCACTCTCTCTTTAGCCCCTTAGAAACTCATTCACCTAGAGGAGTCAACATATATATAACAAAAGTGCCTACGCAGGAAATTTTATCTGAGTAACTAAACAGACTTCTAAAACAGTGAAAACGAGGAAAGGAGGCATCTGAGGCTGCCAAACAGACAGCTGGCTGTGGAGGACTGGCACACACCGGCACATATGCCAGGTGCCTGCTGGTGACTTACGCAGCTGTAGAGACAGGGCTGGGGCAGGGGCGGGGGAGGCTCCTGCAGGAAAAGGCCATTTCAGGAGAGTCCTTGACCAAAGTGGCCAGAGACCTAGAGTGTGTACAACTTCTTTCTGGAATCCAGAAATGCATGACATTCCCCGTTTCTCTTAAAATGCAAATACAATGAGATAGCTTTTATTTGTAGCCAGTGAGATAAAGGGCACATGCTGGTAAGAGCTCAGAGTTAAACCAGAGGACAAAGAAATGCGCAAATCAGGAAGAGTGTTTATTCTCACAGGAGCCTACTTTCAGATTGAGAGAGTCTTGTCCAGAAATCTACGTCAGAAAATATTTATCGAACACTATGTTCTATGTGCGCAGCAGGAAATTCAGTCCCATTTGCCCAACCGAGTGTTTTCTGGTTTGGGGTACTGTGGAAGGGGGACCTAGAGTTTTTGAATTCTTCCTAGGCCACCTCCTCTCCATTCTGGACCTCCTATAGATGGGATCTTCTCTGCTGCCCACAAAACCAGAAGTCAGGTGCACATGTCAGAACTTTGGGGTTTCTTTCTCTCCCTGCAGCTAAAAAGGGATTTAGCACATGCTAATGCTACTCTTGAAGATTCAATAGAGCTTCTGGATTTTAATACAAAACAATGCAATGTCATGACTTGTCACATCCCATGTACTTCTTGGTTTGTAAAGCTAATATATAAATTCCTCAAAACCATGATATCTTGGGAAAGAAGCTGGCGTTTCCAACTCCTGGTCCTGCTGTGACTGAAGTGGCCCAGGAGCAGCTCTTCTGTCTCCTGAAAGCTGTCCAATTTCTAGAGCATTTTCCAAGTCTCACATATTCAGAATGAATAAATTCTCTATTTAGGGGGAAAATATGTATTTTTCACCTGATAGGGAATGTCAACCAATGCTTGTGTATGGAATGTCTTGAGATAGAGAAAATGTTCATCGAAACCATTCTTTACAACAGAATCTCTGATTTTTACCTGCTCTTAGGGAGTAAGGTGTTGGAAGTGTCACTTCCTTTGGGAGAATAGGCTACTAAAAATTCAGCATAGCTCACCATTGTTCTGAGATTTCAAGGGTCAAGATGTCCTCTGATATCTTAGTAGGTGGTCAGCCATTGTCTATTGAATGCATATAAACTTCTAAGCCATAAACTGTCCCAGATTGAGACACTTTTTCCCAAGTGTGGTCTCAGTAACAACCAATCAGAAAATAAAGTTCTGGCTGAATTTCCAAATCTGAATAAGATGACTAGCAAATACAGAAATTCAATGGAACTTAGAACTTTAATTATACTTCCAAAATGCTATTGAGTAATTTTATAATCTTAAACTAATCATGTAAAACTCTACTTAGCTTATGAACAAATTTTGTGATGATTGATTATAGTAGAGGGGCCTCAAAAATTGTTTTGGTACATTTCCATGTTGTTGTTTTTCCAAAAGCACATAAGACACTCCTATCTTTCAATCTGAACCACTGTAATATTGACTTGTATGTATTAAGAAAAAAGAAAATAAGAAGACCTTCAAAGAAGGTTAATTTGAAACATAAGTATAATTTGCATTCAAGGAAAAAAATAAAACCAGAGTAAAGGTGTTATAGAAACTTTCAATAACGCCTTGCCCAAACTGAAGATGAGCAGCCTTGGACACAAGTATAAGAAATTCGCTTAAGGGAACACAGTGGTGCAGACTCTTCATTCCACAGGTTGTCATTTGCCTTCTCATCAGCTTCGCTCTGTGAAGAATTATATTCATTCCTCGGCCTCTCTGTTGACTGTAACAGACTCGAATCAAAGGCGACTGTGTGGGGACTCAGTGGTGTGGGCTCCTTGAGGAAAACACGAGTCTGGCTTCATGAGGAAGCAGACTCATTCTGAAGCTTGTCAGAACGCGTTATTAAATCCCGCCTCTGCACACCTCCTCTTCAGAACCACAGAAAGGATTTATCCCCCGCTCGTTTTAACTCATTCTCATCCAATATTTATAAGCGTTGTTATTTTCAGCTGAAAAGCCCTTTAGAATATAAATGAGGAGATGTGAGTAGGGAACAGGGATGGGAGTAGATCCTTGGGCTACAGGCCCCGAGTAGGGAGAGACTTGCTGAACGGAGATGCCTATTCTGGCCCAAGTGGGGCCCAGTGTGTAGGCCCCACTGCTGGCCTGTATCTTAAGGCTGCATTTACAGAGTGAACTAACTCCTCTCTTCCCCCTCCTTTCCTTCCTTTTTTGACAGCATTTTCCCTTTCATAAAACATGATGAATTTTTTTGAAAAATGTTTTAAAATACCTACCATGTGCCAGGTACCATGTTAAATGCTTTATATGGATTATGTTGTTTATGTCCAGAATAACCCTATGCAGTAGCTCTTATTATTAGGAGCCCAATAGAAATCAGGAGACTGAAGTTTTGAGAGGTTAAATAACTCCCAGAAGTCACACTAATGGCAGATCTAGGGACATGTTTCTACTCAAAAATCTGAGCTTTTAGCCTACACCTTACTCTTATGTAGAAGAGACATCACAAAAACGCACTATACAATCTGAACCTTCTCTTATCGGTAGCTGTTTTCCCCCAACTTGATTCCTGAAGGGTGACTGGCATTTTGTCCTGTGGATGGTCCTATTGTTTATGTACCCAATCTCTTTCTAATTTTAGAATTAGAATGATTTTAGAATATGCAGTGTACATATGTGACCCTATCTCCAAGCAGCCACTGAGGTAACAGGCCTGGGGCATAGAGGATGGAGGCTGTGGGACTCCATCCCAAGGGAGTCTTGTCTCGGCTGAGGCTGTGGCCTTCCAATGGCACAAATCCCACTGTGACGCCCAGCACCTCTGGTCTTGCTGCTTCGTATCAAGTTGTTATAGCTATGGTTAAAGCACTCATTGAACTACTGCTGTCTTTGGTTCTATACAGTTATGTGTTAACATGCAGTTATTTAATATGGGTAAGTTATTTTA
This sequence comes from Rousettus leschenaultii, assembly GCA_015472975.1. Classification (NCBI taxonomy): domain Eukaryota; kingdom Metazoa; phylum Chordata; class Mammalia; order Chiroptera; family Pteropodidae; genus Rousettus; species Rousettus leschenaultii. Next base: position 211,591 of record BNJM01001196.1, on the reverse strand, counting down.
CATTTTGGTATAGTTATTTCGTGTATACCCTTCCCTCAAGCAGAACCATAATTTATGAGTTTACTTAATAATCTTACAAAATCATGTACCTCTATACTCCCTCAAATCCTTTTCCAAGGAGAGCTGAAAAGTAGTCAGCAAATAACTATGAGCAAGGTAGTGAAACAGTAATAGCTAACTTTTGTTGAGAAGCAAATCGCTTACTACCTCTGCCTACATTTGTGTTCATTAGCCTTAGAAATGAATGAAGAGCTTGCAACACGTCAGCAAACCATGCATGCTCTTCTAAGTCTGAGTTCCTAGCCCATCCTCCAACTGGGCAAATGACCCCGTGAGAAACGACATTCAAAATAACATTTATACCTCTGATTTCCACAGGAGCTTATTAAAGAAACAGAAATGCAAGCCAAAGTAGTTTAAATTATATCAAGTTTTCACATGTCAGTTTTACTATTTTCTATCAGAAGAAAGGTGGTATGTAAATTTCTACAAAAATTAGCATTTAATAGCATTTATATTTTCAAAATGCTTGTACCATCATTTACTAATTAACCTAACATTTGAGAACCATAAGCTTTAAATATAGAGAAATTACTTTTTAGCGCAGTCCTCTTAGTACGGGGACAGTTATCCCCTTGCCATCTTCGAGGTCTGAATCATGTCAGACAAAACCGTTCAGCTCTTCTAAATCCGATTCTAAATTTACCAACTGACAATATCGCCTAGTCCTTTTCAGAGAAATATGGGATGATCAAAGTGATAAAATCAATACTCAGTCTAAAATCTGGAAAACCAGAGAGCTGTCTTACGTGATGCCTCACATCCTAAAACTGAGGCTGTTTATTCAAAAAATATTAATTTATTGCCTGCACATGCTGGTCTCTATCTTGCCCTCATTGAGGTTAAAGCCTAGAAGTCAGAACATGCATTTCAGTGGGGCAAATGTCATGACAGAGGGAGGCCCTGGGTGCTGCTGTGAAGGGGCCTGACTCAGGTGGGAGGGTGTCGGGGAGGCCTCCCAAGGAACCATGATGAATGGTATGGAGTGTCTTTTCTAAGTTGCCATTTAACTCTGTTGAATCTTTCCTAACCAGTCTATCTCATTTTTCCAAAGATGACATACGGATGGTCAATAGACATATGAAAAGATGCTCTTTGTCACTAATCATCAGAGAAATGCAGATTAAAACCACAATAAGATATTACCTCACACCTGTCAGAATGGCTATCATCAATAAATCAAAAAAACAAGTGTTGGTGAAGATGTGGAGAAATGGGAACCCCCGTGCACTGTTGGTGGGATTGCAAACTAGTGTAGCAACTATGGAAGACAATATGGAGGTTCCTCAAAAAAATTAAAAAGGGAACTACCATATGACTCAGCAATTTTGCTTCTGGGTATTTCTCCAAAGAAATTCGAAACACTAATTCAAAAGATAAATGCACTCTTATATTCATTGCAGCATGATTTACAATAGCCAAGATATGGGCACAACCTAAGTGTTTATCAATAGACACTTTATAATTATTATAATTATTATTACTTGGCCATAAACAAGAATGATATCTTATCACTTGCAACAACATGGTTAGACCTGGAAGGTATTATGCTAAGTGAAATAAGTCAGACAGAGAAAGAGGAATACCATATGATTTCACTTATATATGGAATCTAAAACAAACTGAAAAGCAAAATAGAAACAAACTCATAGATACAGAGAACAAACTGATGGTTGCCAGCTGGGAGGGGGATTGAAAGGCTAGGCAAAAAAGTAAAGAACTTGAGAAGTACAAATTGCCGGTTAAAACACAGTCGTGGGGATGTGGAGCACAGCATGGGGAACACAGTCGATCATATTATAATGACTATGTGTGCTGTCAGGGGAGAACTAGATTTATCGAGGGCAATCGCTTTGTAAGTTATATTAATGTCTAATCACTATGTAGTGCACTTGAAACTAATATACTATTGAATGTCAACTGTAATTATTTTTTTTAATTAAATAAAAAATATGTATTTCTCAACAGTTTGATGGTTACCAGAGGAAAGGGTGGAGGAGAGAGATAGATAAGGATAAAAGGGGTCAAATATACGATGACAGAAGGAGATTGGACTTTGGGTGGTGAGCACACAATGCAATATACAGATGATGTATTGTTGAATTATATACTTGAAACCTATATTTTATTAACCAATGTCACCCTAATAAATTTAATTTAAAAAAAATTTTAAAAGAAACTATTTTGAAAGATAAATAAACCAAATCTTTCATTTGTGCTAGTACTTAATTACATTTAAAATAAATTTTAATTGAGTCATTTGTTAGCTTACCTTTTCCCTAAGCATTAATATGCATAAAATAATGGTTATTTAATCCTAATACACATTAAAAGAATACATTTTAAAAAATGCAAGAAGACCTCAAATCATCCAACATATTGTCAATGGCATTTGAGCCCTATGTTGAAACACCTTAATGTAGGTGATGGCAAGCCAGTGACCAACGTCAAGGCAAGGAAGGGGCAGGGAGAATTAGCTGATTTTTAGGAGTATTATTCTATTAATTAAACAAGGAGGCCATTAGACCAAAGTGGCTCTAGTCCTTTGGTGGCCTAGTAAGCAAACCAAAACCAAAGCCTATAAATGCCTCAAGGCTAAGCCATCCAAACCTAAGAAGAGTCGGTCACAAATATCCAGTGAGACTTTAAGCTATAGCCAATCAAACAACTCCCTTTCTTTGCTTTGACATTTTCTCTGTGTCTTTCTTGAGCTCCTGTAGGCAGAGCTCTCCTCACCACTTCCAGCTGGGTGCTGCCACATTCAAATTGATTTTTGCTTAAATAAACTCTGGAAATGTTTAACAGGCTTCAGTTTAACAATCATGTGAATAAGGGCACATAGTGCAACTGAAAAAAAACTATTAGAATGTCACTTGCAATCATCTCAGATATGATAACGGCAGACGGTAAAGTGTTAGTCCTGGAGAGGGGAAAGGGAACGGTTTCAGACATACCAAGGTCAAACATCTGTGAGAACTGCAGACTGATTTGATTTTAGAGGTCAAGACAAAATGGAAGTCAAAGATTAACTCCAAGTTTCTTTTGAGGGCCAATAAAAAGATGATCGTGCCATTTACTGACACACGGCATAAAAGAAGAATACTGCAATCAGGGTGTTGCATCAGTTTAATTTTGTACAAGTTGATTTTGAAGAGTTTCAAGAATGTCTAAGTCGATATGTTAAGTTGGTCATTGAATATTTAATCCTAGGCTCAGGGGAAACAATCTGTGGGCCATCAGCATTCGGGTGCTGAATGAAGGCACAGAACAGGAGCAATCAACCAGGGAGGAATGGGAAAGTGAGAAAGGAAAGGATGGAAAGTGACAGAGAAAGAGACCAACATTTCAGAAAACAAACAAACAAGCAAACAAACCAACAACAGTATACAAAATCAGCAAAGGAGACACAGCCAGAGACATAGGAGGGAAGTGTGGGGTGAACAGTGTCACTGAAAAGGTCCTGGTGACTTTGACAAGGGGCTTTTAGTGGAGTCAAGCGGATGCCAGACTGCTGTGGTTTAAGGACTGCACGGGGTGGGGACGAGAAAGCGCCAACAGCACACAGCAACGTCAACATGGAGGAAGGGGAAGGGGGGGCGTGATTCAGGGTGGATGTCACTTGGTCATTCTCCTTCTCTTCCAGTTGACTTGCACATGTTTACAGCTGAGGGGAGAGAGCCGTTTAAAAGGCAGCGTGTAACTTAAAGGCTAGAGAGGGGAAAGTTAATTGATTGAAACCCCCGAGAAAGCAAGAGCAGACACCACAGGTGGTATAGGGTTACCCTGGAAGAGGAGGGAAGACCCACTCTTCTGAGACTGAAGAAAAGGAAGTAAAGATGAGCATGGTTATGGACAAGTTTACTGGCGTGAGGCATTGCTCTGGGAGAGCCCTGATTTGGCAGCCTCTAGTTTGTCGTGTTTAATAAGAAAGAGACAAGATCTTATGAAGAAGGAATGGTTTGTTTAGAAGACTTTGGAGGAGCTGTGAATATTTGGAATAACTTGCTGTGGATGAGAGAAGAGAGAGTAGAATCACGAGACAGGAGGAAGGACTAGGAGGACTCAGGAGAAAAAAAAAAGAAAACAAAACATGGTAGGAAAGAAAGAGAGCACAGAAATAACAGATTGAGAGGGTTCGTGCTAAACACAATGCTGGAAACAACAGAAATAGAACTTTGCATCTTAACTCGCATGACGTTTTAGGGAGTTGATTGAAAAAGCAATAATATATAGTGCAGGTCTTGTACTAGACTAATGGGGGGACTATTTCGTAAATTATATAAATGTCTAACCACTATGCTGTAGCTGCAACTAACATAAAATAATATTGACCATCAACTCTAATTGAAAAATAAACATTAAATATAAATAAAAATTACAAAGTATAATTGGGATATCAAAATTAAAAACAGACAAAAAGTCACGGAACAAAAAGATCTCCTTCTCAAACACGTGCAGTGACTGGGCACTGAGTGGCTGCTTCCAGCAAGACAGGAACTGCTCAAAGTCACGGAGGAACAGACCGAAGAGGAGAAGCTCAGTCTCCTTGGGAGCACAGACGTGTGAAGGCACCACGGAACGAGGAACTAGTTGCTAAAAACGACAGTCATAAGGTCCCTGGGAATCATGAGGCTTTTGGGAACATTTTTATGCATTCCTTTATTTATAGTTATACCTATATTCCTCTTCACTTTTTAAAAAGACATCCTCTCCAAATTCCAGTATCTCTAGAAGAGAAATGCATAAAGTCATTACTAGATTAAACAGGTAAAATTCTCCTTACTCCCATGATGTCATAAAGCTGAATACGCATATAATTTCCCTTAAAAAATCCATGCCTGCCAACATTCATCAACATTCATCATTAAGGATAAAAATATAATCTCCAGCTCAAGATTTTATATTTTAGAGCAAATGTGTGACTGAGACAACATTTGCCAGGTGAATCCCTCTGAGAGATTAAACACGTTGAATTGCAACCTACCCTGGGTGGAGTGAAGAGAAACTGAAAAGACAGATGGAGTGGCACTGGTGTCACCAGCTGGAAAATCCCGATCAGAAAACTAAAGCCAGATAGAGTTACTGCACAATCGCAAAGGCAAGTGAACCAGCTGCAGTCCCAAAGATGATGTGTACCATGTGATTAAAACCAGGCCTTTCTTTCATTAAACACACACACACACACACACGCGCGCGCGCGCGCACACACACACACACACACAGGGTTTGGAGTATGTTTCAGAAATGAAATGAATTCAGTCTGGACTAAGAGGGCCTGAGAGTTCAAACTTAAAAATAACACACCTCATAAGACATAGCAGCTATATGTCACTTATAACAGTTTATCATGAGCTATGTGCCTGCACCAGATGCTTTTTATACACTATCTACTTTAATTCGCAGAGCCCTCAAGGCTATCATTATCTCCATTTTTCAGAAAGAGACATTGAAGTTCAGAGACAGTGAACTGTCCAAAATTGTATCACACAGTATGACAAGTCCAGAATTTTAGTACAAGTCTAATGACACCAAAGTACAAGCTCCTAAATGCTATGCTAATTACTATGCTAATTGTCCTTAAAGCATAACATGTCCAAAAAAGCTCCTGCCTTCCTCCCAAATATTTAGTGTTCTGTAAACAATGGAAGAAGACAGAGCTCCTTGCAATGACTTTCGACTGCGGGGAACAGAACGAGGCTGGTACCAGGCCTCACGCACTCAAGCATGAGCCTAAGTGGCATCCAGTTTGAGGAGGTGTAAAGTAAACGCAGAGTCTGAGAAGAAGTACGCCTAGGTGACAGCAAGGGCGCTGTGACTCTCGTCTGGGCCACTGCCAGAGCGGACTTGACAGAGGCAGCCTAATCTGCTCTCCTGCACAGAGGACCCCGCGCCCACGCCATTCACTAGGACTGTCCTTCATCTGGACACTAAAGGCCTTATGAAATATTCAGGTTTCTTAACAATGACAGCCTCTCAAATGGTGGAAATAAAAGCCAGAATAATAAAAAGTTTGCTCTGGGGAAATTATTAAACTATACTTGATAATGTTACCTGAAATTAACAAATAAAACTATACCTACTTGCCGAGTTAGACTTTGGAATAATTATAAACTGGTAAAAACTAAGTAAAAAGGCCTCAACAAGCATAAAAACTCAAATTATTCTATACTTACTGGAGAAAGAAGTTCAAAAGTCACCTTGTAAAATGTCCAAGTTGGATACTGGGGCAGCTTATATTAATTTTAAAATTGGCACATGCTATTTTTCTCAGATTTTAGAATATATATTCCTTTTAGGTTTTGTTAAACCTAATCCATTAACAGGAGGATAAAAATATGAATTAACAATGATGAATGAGTATAGCTTTTTTGAATTCAAATAAGCAATGACAAGGATCACATTAAGAATCTGACAGAATGAACACAGCATCCCCTCTTCATTTTAAATACAATGATGCTACAGAAAAATCAGAATGTAATAATTAAAAATAGAGGTATTATCAAAAGAATGAAATTGGACTACTATCTTAAACCCTGAAAAAAATTAACTTGAAATGGATTAGACTTCAAAGTAAGACCAGTAACCATAAACTCCAGGAAGGAAACACAGGGGAAAAAACCTTTTTGATATATATACATACACACACACACACACACACACACACACACACACACACACACACATATATCACAGCTAAATATATATATATACACACATATATACATGTATGTGTGTGTATATATACACACACATAAACACACACACACACACACACACACACACACACACACGCATATAGTTATGTAACCAAAAGCACAAAAGTAAATAAGTGGAGAACCAAAAAGCAAAAAGTAAAAAGTAAAAAAGTGACTATATAAAACTAAAAAGTTTCAGCACAGCCAAGGAAGCAATCAACAAAATGAAAAGGCAACATACAGAATGATAGAAAACATTTGCAAACCATATATCAGATACAGGATTAATACCTAAAATATATAAGATATATATATGTGTGTGTGTGCATATATATATATATATAATTTTTATATAATATATAAAATATACAACTTAATTGCAAAACAAAACAGAACAAAACAAATAACCTTGTTAAAAATGGGCTAAGGACAAAAATAGAGATTTTTCCAAAGAAGACAGATGGCCGGCAAGAACATGAAATAGTGCTCAACATCACTAATCATCAGGGAAAAGAAAAATCAAAACCACAAGACTATATCACTACACACCTGTTAGGATGACTTTTATCAAAAAGACAAGAAACAAAAATGTTGATGAGGCTATGGGGAAAGGGGGCCCTTCTGCACATTCTGGTGTGAATGTGAATTAGTGCAACCACTACGGAGCACAGTTTGGAGGTT
>BNJM01001196.1:170436-189402 GCA_015472975.1 Rousettus leschenaultii | reverse complement strand
TTTTTTTTTTGCTACCTTATCTTCCAAATCACTAATCCGATGCTCTGCTTCATCTAATCTACTGTTAAGTCCCTCTAATGTATTCTTTATTTCGGTCATTGCATTTTTCATTTCTGATTGGTTCTTTTCCATATTTTCTATCCCTGCTTTTATATTTTCTCTTTGTTGAAGCTCTCACTGAGATCACTGAGTATCCTTAAAACCAGTGTTTTCAATTCTGTATCTGGTAGATCGCTTGCCGCCATTTTGTTTAGTTTTTTTCCGAAGCATTTTTCTGTTATTTCATTTGAGATGTCTTTCTGCATCTCCTCAATTAGTTTTCCTCCCTGCGTTTGTTTCTATGTATTAGGTAGGGCTATTATGTAATAGGTGTCCTGTTGGTCCCAGTTATGCAGTTTCCCTGGTCACTTGAGCCAGGTGTTCCAGGCATGTGCCTTTTGTGGGTTGTGTTTGCTTTCCTGATGTAGTTGAGCCTGGGTTGTTGTTCACATGCCAAGAGGAGGGATTGAGCCTCGGGCTATTGGTTGTGATGACAGGCTGTGACTATAATAGAGGAGCTGTTGTGCATGGGCTGACTCTACAGAGCAAGATTTGCTTTAGGAAGGGCCTGCTTTCTGCCCAGTCTGCCCTATAGGCTGTATCTTTTGTGATATGGTTGGGTGGTGTTCTTGTGTGGTCTGAAGCTGGCCATCACGTGTGGTTTTGGGGTCTTTTGGGAGAGGCTCTGTTGCAGGCCAAGGTCAGCCTGTGTCCTGCCTGAGGCTAATTGGTATGAGCTACTAAGTGTTCTGCAGATAGTCATCATTTGTGCTAGGCTTAGAGGTGTCTGGGAGAGGTTAAGAACCGAGACCAACTGCCATTAGTGCTGGGCTTGAGGCTGCTCAGCAAGAGGTATAAGGCACGTCACGGCCAGATGGTACTTATCTGATGTTTGTGAACCTTTGAGAGATTTCAGAAATGTCTGCAGCATGAGCCAAGACAGGCAGTTTGTATGGAAAAGTCACTAGAAGTGGCTTGGGTGGCCCGCAAGTTGGGAGGGGCAGGGTCTCAGGAAATCACATGGGAGGGAGACCAGGGTTAGCCAGACTGATGGAGAATCACATATGGTGCTTGCAGGCAGGGTGAGGGGAAGGCAAAGAAACAATGGCTTCTGCCAGCACTCCTGCCTGGGAGAAACCTGCCCCTCAAGCCCTCACCCTGAATCAGGCAACTCAGTGTCTCCCTGTATATCTTTGGCAACTTTCAAGCAGCTGCCCCAGCACTGGGGCTCAGAACAAGTGAGTCTGTCAGTGGTATGTCCATGCATGGGCCCTTTAAGAATATTGGCCACTCCCACAGCCCTCTGTCTCACTCAGCCATAATCTCCACTGGTTTACATAGCCAGAGGTTGTGGGGACTTCTCTTCTCAGCATTGGAACCCTGGCCTGGGAAGCCTGGTGTGGAGCTGGGATTCCTCACTCCTCCAGGAGTACCTCCGCGGCCGAGACGTCCCTCCTGATATTTAACTGCCATATGTGCATGTGGGATCAGCCTGTTCCGTGTCTCCACCCCTCCTACCAATCTCAACGTGGCTTCTCCTTTATGTCCTTAATTAAAGGACTTCTTTTCAGCCAGGCTTCTGGCAGCTCCCAACGATAGTTGTTCTGTAGTTTAGTTGGAATTTTAATGTTTTCACGAGGGAAGGTAAGCAGAGCATTAGCCCACTCTGCCAACATGATCAGAACTCTAGGATTTATTTTAAGCCTTAGACAGTGTCCTTTTGACACAATACACTTGCCTTGATTTTTTATTTAATTTATGACTTAAGAGACAAGACCGTATATACATTGACTCATTTTGCTAGTATATTTAACCAACTAGTTCAATTATCTATAAGACTGACCTATTATTTACTTATATTTACTGAAAGTTTCAGTTTGTAGGATATATAAAATTTCCCAGGGATATAAACATCAATATATTATTTCCTTGTGTATTTGTCAGTGTCCACTTTTATTCATATACACAGGACAGTGTCTTTTAAGCAAATTAATTCAAGGCATTTGTTTTTTTTAAGCAAATTCATTCAACCCACTTCCTGGATGTCTGCTATGTGCTGGAGATAAATGATACATTAGCAAATACTGCCCAATGTATTAGATGTCAGGCTGAATGAATAACAGGGTTAGCGAAAAACATAGTAGGGACACTAGTAAACCAAAGTTCCCTGAAAGGAAGGGAGGGAAGAAAGAATGTTCTAGGTGGAGACCTGTGACAGACAGATTAAGTAAACTCTTGTAAGCCATGGTAAAGGGTTTGGACCTTATCCAGAAAGCAATGTGGTCCTCTGAAGGGTTTTAGATAGGGAAGAACATTATTACATTTTTGTCCTGATAAACAAAGCGAAACAAAAACTCTCTGACTGTAAATTGGAGAAAGAATGGTACAGGTCAAGACTAGAGGCTGAAAGAGCTATCAGAAGGTTGGCATGTGGTTTGGTGAGAGACATGTGGCCTGAGAGTAGTATCAATGGCAATCAAAAAACCAAAGGATCTCAAGTGTTTATGGATAGCTTAGTGATGAGCTTGAGAGATAGGCTCAGGCTTGAGGGAGACAGCGGAGTTAGGGATGGTGGCTAGAGTTTCCAGCAGCTCTCGAGGACACGCATGTGGAAGATGGAATTCTTCATCCGAAGCCAGAAGATGGTGGCCATTACATTGAATCGCAAATGTCCCGAGGTCATAGATGAATCATAGCTCAAAACTCAGCACCGCAGGTCCGGCAACTTAGTCAAGAATACCTGCTTTTGGGGCAGTGAGTAACAAGAATTACCCGCTCAATACCAGCAGAGAATATTAGCTATGTAGGCGTGCAGGCTGCCAGGTTCCACCCATTAAAGGGTTGAATTATTCTGAATAGTTCATCGTCAAGGCCTTGCCTAATGGTGGTTATTACAACTACACACCCCATAGGTACTAACATGGCCATCTGTCAGGGGCAGATGAAGCGAGATGAATAAGCTCATCATGCCAATAACAGGCCGGGAAATGACAAGGAATCGGTATCAGAAGTGATGTGTTTGTAACAGGGCCCTTGACAGCTGTTTTCCCATAGTAGCTAGAAAGTAGCTCTGGGGTTGTCCCAGCGTCCACGCTGGCTGCAAAGGGCTGGCAGACTACATGATCTTGGCAGGGCGATTCAGCAGCATCTGAAGAGTGTGACCATCACAGCCATGTGAACGCCTCTGCTGCAGAGGAAGGCGATGTGACTGGGGCAGGGGACGAACCCCAGGATAGGCAGTACATTCAGCTATTCCACAACTCCTTCTTCTGTGGGGGCAGAGGGCACCACACAGAACAGGGGCAGACTTCCTTCGGGCCCTCACTCCCGACAATCCGAGCTTCTCGAGGGTGCTCCCAAGCCATGAGGGTGCTACACATGCTCCCTGAAATTCCCAGGGTCTTAAGAAAGCAGCTCAGACTCTTTAGCCTTCTACTTATGAGAATTAATCCTGGCTGGGAGCCAAAGGAAAACATTGTTTTGCACAGAGATACTTACTACCCTAGAATTTATTCAGGAAAAAAAGAAAAAGAAAAATAGTTTAAATGTCCAATAATAGAGAAATTCAATCTGGTGCATCTGCTACATTGTATATTTTTTAAAAAAAGTGCTTACTAGTGTTTCTAATAGCATATAAAGATGATTATGGTGTAATATTAAGTCCAAGATTAAGACATAAATTTCTTTATATATTAGGAGCATAGGTGTGTAATTCTAAATAAAATATCAGACGATTTAATAAAATTCTTGTTGTTAACATGGATGATTTTTTTCTCTCTTCCATTTCTCTGTAGTTTCCAAATTTTCTATATTAAGAAGCTGTTACTATTATGGGAAAAAAATACAAGCTATTCTTTTTAATAGAAAGTTGTAAAAACATAAATTGACAATAGAAAATTAAAAAATGCAGAAGTGATGGTCTAGAGAGAAAACAATCAAGTGTATCGGTAAACAAAGCTAGACAACTTTAAAGAAAAGTCGCATTGAATCTAAATAATTGGGAAGACTATCTTTGGGTTCATGATTTATTCTCGTCTATCTGATTGGATTTTAAAAAAAAGAAGTTAAACCCTTGTTAATCGTAGTGTTTATGAGTTTATATCAGAAGGATGATTTCCACTGGAAATATACTGGAAAGCAAGCAAGAACATAATTAGGATTACTCAACAGATGGAGAAACAGAAGCGTGAAGAAGCAGAGCGATTTACCAAGAAGAACAGCGCTGAGGGAGGACGAGAACTCACAGGAGTAGAGAGCTCTGCTGAGCAGGCAAGACCAGGCCCCCTTCCAGGCTGGCTGCAGGCTCCTTGCATCCGCCCTCCTGCTCTGTGCTCTTACAGTGGCTTTCTGCGCCTCCCGCTCCACACTCTGCGCTCCATGGGGGGCAGGGACCATTGCTCATTTGATTTCGTATCCCTGGCAACAGCACAGTACCTTGGCAATATTTGTTCAAGAAAGGCACATTCAAAATCATTTTGCGGTCACCTTTTAAACAGGAAAATGCTAATGTATAAGTATTTGCTGAGTGTTGATTTTGCCTAAGAGAGAAAAGATCGCTTTCAGAGAAAGGGAGCTCTTTCCATAAGGTTATGTAATTTTTAATTTTTGTGCTGAGACTGCACTAGTTTCACTGAAATAATATTTAGCCTGGAGATGAGAAGACTGAAGAGAAATCTCTTTCAAACCCACAAGCAAGACCGACTCTTCCTGGCCATGTGTCAGACAATAAAGCTAGGATAATTAATATGACACTGGCGCTAGAATCCAGGAATATGAGGAATATTCAAATACAAGTGCTGCCTTTTCACATCGTCACTGAAAGAACAGGAAGAAATAGTATTAAATCGAAACAGTTACAATTATGCTCACAAACTCAGTACAGGAGGGGACTCTATCTTGAAATCTGTAAAAATCAAACAATGTTTATTAGACTGAGTTGGTTCGAGGCTGTGATTTTCAATCCTGGCTGCCCAATGGATTCCCCAGATCATCTTCTGAAAAGTACCAAAGGCTGCGTCTCTCTCCATATATTCTAATTTAATGGTCTGGGGTGGGCTGGCAACAGTATATTTCCAAAGCCTCTCAGGTGATTGTGACTGGAAGTTATGGTTGAAAATTGCCAAACTGGGAGAGGAAGGTAAGACTCTATGTGAAAAACACACACATTTTTTTCTCCTTTCTTTACCTAAACCCTGAAGAACAACTCAAATTAGTATTCAGGGAAGAATTATCTTAAACTCCATTAATAAAAGTGGAGATCATGATGGACAGCTGAAAGTTATTCCTGCTCTAAGATTACACAGAAAGTTAAGCATCTAAAAATTTTGTAATAAATGCTCTGCACTAGAAAAACAAAAATGAAAAAATGAAAAAAACAGCGCCTATCTTTTATGAGATCTATTATTTATTTCTTTGCAAACATTAATCAAATTTGCAAAGTAATCAAATGAGAGAGACAGTAGGGCCGCTTTATAGGAGGATGTTGAGGATGGGCAGGGTTATGATATGTTGAGGATGGGCAGGGTTATGATATTAGCCAAACGTGACCACACTGCTAAACTATGGGTCACGTCAAATGTGTTTGGCACCAAACCCTGTGGTCTCTGCCCTATAACATATGCCTCCTGAATAATGCTGCTAGTTTCTTTTTCTGCAAAACCAAACTCTGAGAACTGAAAGTAAACAGAAACCAATTCTCAACTGATCCAAATCATAACAGAGCATTAGTATGTATCCTAATTATATTTTCATTAACTTATACATTCTATTTTTTTTCTATGTCCTTGTGGGGAAAAAGTAAAATGGACTGTAGGAAGTTTGCTCTAATATAGTAGAAATGCATGCAAGCCCTCAGACCTACATCAAACAAAGAATGCAATATGTGTTTTCCATGTTGTTTCAGGATATCTTTCTTTCTCTGGCTGTTTCATTTCAACCTACTAATTATATAATAGGCTCAAAATTTCAAGGATCTAGTCTCCATTAACTACGCTTATCTCCTTTCAGGAAAAATGAAAAGCAGGAACTGCTGTTAATTTCATTTTTTTTCTGGATTATTAGAAAATTCAGTAACAGAAGAAACCCTAATTAAATATTTCATGACTGAGCCACAAGATTATTGGGGATTTTTATCAGATTTTCACATAGAAATGATATTGTAAAAAATGAAATTTTTCCGAGTTCTCAAAATAACTGTGTGATGCAAAGTGAATGTTGTCTGCGTGATGAGTAAATGAAGAATCTCCTCTGATAGCCTTGAAGAGAGAACAGAGACCCACCTTAAGGTGGTAGGGATCAGAAGCAAGGTGGCATGGGTTTAGGAGGCCTAATAAATGGTGGGGACAGGGAGTAAGAAGCGCCGGGGTGCACTGCGTCATGGCTGACTCCCCCAGACTACAGGCTTCCTGAGGATGGGTAAGAGGCATTATAGGTTGAACTATAAAGTGATTATAATAAAAAATGTGATAATAATAAGGATGGCTGTGAACGAAACCATGACAAAGAAAAGGTTTATAACTTAGGTGTCACTAAATCCCTTGTCCGTTGGTTAACCTACCCCAATAGGGTCATTTAGGAAGAATGTCACCTGTAAGGAATGAGTGGGCTCCAGGGCCTGAAGACCCGAGTCCCACGTGGGTGCAGCTGCCTGAGTCACAATGGCAGGGTGTATCCCACTCATATCAAAGTTAGTTCACTGAGTGCTGCCTGGTCACAGGGATCTTCAGTTACACAGAACAAACACCAGAAAGGAAAAAAAAAAAAAACAAAACAGCCAGCCAAGCAACCAACGGAAATGTGTAATGGTTGTAGGTTTGAGAAGACCACGTTGCTTTTTACGTATTCAAGATGTCAGTAGTCCAGAGGGATCTTTATCTCATGGACATCAAATTTAAATTCTCAGCAAATACAGACTGTAATTTTTAAATTAAATTATACTGTTCTAAGAGCAAACACGTCACAATTTTACTAGATAACAAACGTGATGATAAATTGCATGTGTCAACTTGGCTGGGCAAAGATGCCTGGACAGCTGGTAAAACATTTCCTGGGGTGTCTGAGAGGGTACCCCTGAATAGATTAGCATTTGTGTCAGTGAACTGAGTACAGAAGATCACCCTCACCCATGCAAGTGGCCATTGCCCAGTGCTTCGAGACCCTGAATAGAACAAAAGGCAGAGGAAAGGCGAATTTTTCCTCTGCTTGAGCTGGGGCATCCACCTTCTCCTGCCCTGGATTAGCGCTCACGGTTCTTAGCATTGACATTCGGCCCTGGACTTGCACCATCAGCTCCCCTGGTCCTCAGGCCTCCAGACTCAGGCTGAACTTCCTGCTGGCTCTCCTGTCTCTTCAGTGTCTCTGTCTCTCTCTGTCTCTGTGTCTCTTTCTCTCTCTCTCTCTCTACACACACACACACACACACACACACACACACACCTCAAATGTATCTATAACTCTATCTTTACATCTGTATCTGTCATGTTGGTTTTGTTTCTATAAAGAAGCCTGACTAACAAGTATTCCAGATAGTGACTGATAATTTCCAGACAAATGCAGAGGTCAAAAAAGCATTTTTAAGCTTACATAATCCTCGTCAGTGAGGATTTTTGGGCGGTGAGGGGGTGGTCAGCCCTTCCAGACCCTCACCAAGGCTAAAGTGGCCTCCTGCCCCGTCAGGACATGTTAGCCAAGAGCCACTTGAGCAGAGGAGTGGGAGCTGGACTGTGTGTCATGTGAGGGTTTATACTTAATAAATCCAATGAAAGTCAGAATTCCATGTGGAATGATAACTTGCCAGATCCTTCTTATCTACCCAGAACCTCACATTTGTAGAAATTTTACTCCCTTTTAATTTTACAAGGTAACTATCCCAGTTTCTAGTACAGTCTATGGTTGATAATAAGATCTCACTATTCATTAGTACAATTAAACTGATTAGCACTGGAGTCGCAGTGGCAGTGTGTACACACATCAGTGAATGTGAATAACACTCATGATAACAAGAAACACTTGTATAGACATTAAATGGTCATATTATATTATGACCATTTTATATTATTATATTATGTTTTTTATTATTCACAAATATTAACCAACTTCATATGCACAACAACCTGCAAGGTAGGTTCTGTTATTGCCCAAATTTTGCTGATGAAGAAATCAAGGCACAGTGAGTTCCGCACCTTGCTCAAGGTCACACAGCTCATAGGGGGGGAAAAGGAAGTCCCAGGTCCTCTTCTGGCTCACGTCCACAGTCCTCCTAAGAGTCTGCTGGCACTCACTGTGCAGGGGCAGGCCCCTGGCGTATCCTTTCCAAAACGACCTCCTGGATCACTGAGCTTTCACACGTGCTACTCACTAAAGCAAGCAAATACTGTTCAATTTAAAAAAGTCATAATTTTTCAAAATTAAACAACTGTGATGTATCAGCAATTGGCAAGTGTGGCTCACTACAGACCAATAACTAATTTATTTAACATAAATGCACTCTTTAAGATTCAGTTGTTGCAGCTCATTAGTTATTTTGTTTGGTTCCTACAGTGAACTCAAAGAGAATTGGATTTTTTAACCCAATGAATTGGGCGACTTTGCTATTATAAGCCTTCATCAAGTCACATTATCTGGCTTTTTCTGAACAGTTTTGATTTCATAATCCCCCCCATCATTTTATCCCATAAATTAGCAATCAAGGTGCCCTAGAAATTTCAGTTTTTTGAGTCTAAACTCATCATCAGTCAGAAAGAAAAAAATCTTTTGCCCAACCATTAGTTGGATTAAATTTGAAAATATGGTTACCATGAACTGTAGACCTCCCTAGCCTTCATGTGGCTGTGACACCGAGGAAGGTCCCTGTCTGGTTTGTTTTAGCACAGAAGGAAACAAACACAAAGCGATTACGCAGTGTGAGGCAGGAAAGACAAGTGGAGTCTTTCAGAATGGGAATTAAAACAGCAACCCTTGGGTACCACCGATTAAAAGTGCATTTTTAATGAATGTGTCTGTTTCCATGAAAATGAAAAAGAAAGACAGGCATTCATCACCCTGTTAATAAAAACCATCACTCACTCTTATAAAATTGTCCAGAGAAGACACAAATGTGCCATGTTTATTTGTGTTCCTTTTCTGCTGAGCTAGGCCCTGTCTGTAACTATCTGTGCTGTTCCTTGGTACATTTTGCTTACAGCCGCATTATAATAAGTAGATGGACCATTTTTCGGTTATAGTTTATCTCTGTGCCATTTATGGTTTCCACTTAGGACTTTTCAGGCTCTGTTGGTTTAGAAGTAAATGTCACGTTTGACTGTTGAAAATATTTTCTTTAAAAAAATATTAATAGAAAACAAGCTGTCAACCTAAGCCAATTTTCATTATACTAGAACTTCTTAAAGAAAATTTAAATTAGCTCACTTGAATCATTAGGGCGTGAATTTTTTTCCTAGCATTTTTTGAGTCCAATAAGCCAGTAGCCAATGACCATATGCCACTATTTATAAGGTCTTGGTGAATATAAAATTGTGCCCACAGTTCCAAAGATTAGCTTCCCAAAATTTGAAATTTGAAATTTTGGGTAGAGTCTGAAATTTCCTATTCAATGTGAAAGATAAAATGTGGTAAATTTTAAACTAAATAGGCTTTCAGCAGTACCTTCCTTTTTTAGAAATGTTAAACTCGGTGGCCTGGAGGGAAAGCTTCAGCCAAAGGGGAAAAGTGGGCAGCTCAGCCTGGATCTGCTTCCTTTCTGCACTCCTGATCTCTGCACAACCACCTCCCACCAGCATGATCGGGAGAGGAGGTGGGGGTGGAAGAAGAGGAACCACGCTGTAAAAATAATCTTTAAAAGCACAAAACGTGTGGTGTTGTGACAAGCCCTCCCAGGCCATTTGAGTCCTGGTTGGAACACTGCTCTAGGGATTGAGGGCGGGATGAGGAAAGCGGGAAGCGGGGCACGCTGGACAGTAAAGACTCTCTCTTCTGCGTGTGTTCTCTCTTTAAAGACCACAGGCAAGCCTGGTGCTCGACCAGTGGGGGCCAGATGCATGGGATTCCCCAGCAACAGTCACTTGGCCACCAATGGACTAGGGGAAGAGGACACTTCCTGTCTTGCTGAGCTAAGAACCCTCCAAAAGTCACTGTCAACTTCACTCCTCCATATCGCCACCATTCCCCACAGAGCCTCGTACTGAGGACCAAGAACAGGCAGTGGGGGAACTGTTTAGGAGGTCAGTCTCACACCGGCCTGAACCCATTTAACTTCCAAAGCAGGTAAAGTCCCTCTATCCTCACGTCTGCAGAGGAAGAGGCAAAGAGAAATTAGGCTCAGTACTTCACACAAAACCAGCTGGTTTCCCACAGTAAAGGAGCTGGCGCCGTTAGGGGATGAGAGGCCATAAAGGGACGTCTCTTTAGCAGGAGCGGAAGACACACGTTCAAAATATGGTCTTCTCCTAAAGGAGAGGTGGGCCTTAGCTGGGTGAGGTCAGCAACCGCTGTATGAGGTAGCGACCACTGTATGAAGTCAGTAGCACCTGTGTGAGGTCAGCAACAGCCAGGTTATCGGTCACAAACTGAAACGCCCTATGTGTTGGTGGTAGGCCAGTTGTTAGCGTGACTTGAACTCAGCTTCTAAGTATTATCTTCTCTCCATGGCAGTAACATCCATCATAATTCACTCTATAGTCATGCGATGAACAAATATCTTTCCTTGACCTAAGTTTAGCAGGCTCCTCTGAGCCTCTTGACCAGGACTCTGCCCTGGTCTGTAAGAACTGCAGACTCCCAGCACAAAGGATTTCATCCACCTCTGCCACCCCATTCAAAGGCCTGACAAACACTAACATGGTTTCTAACAGCTCGATGCCACATCCTCAGGAAGAACCTAGCCACTCTTAAAGTGCTGGGCTGAGAAAACTCCAGGCTGCCAAAATAATTTACTGTTTGTTCCAGCCAATGCCTGCAGAGGGGGCCACTGTCTCCCAGTCCCTGTGGGAGGGTGGGAGCCTAAATTTGATAAGCGCCAGTCAGCAAACCCAGCTTGGTATCACATGGACCAACCCCCCTTTCTATCTTTTAAAATCTCTACTTCCCTGATTTGAATCAAGCCCCTGCCATTTCCTTCCCTATTCCCTCATTCTCCCTGTAAAATAGTCATCTCCACCCAAATCTAAGTTGAGTTCAATTCACCAGGACCTTACTCCTTAGTGCAATGGTATATTATTGGTTTGAACCTGTCCTCACCACTTTAACTAGTGTCTGGCTTTGTTCATCTTTGACACAATCCATTCAACAACTACTTAACAAATATTTACTGAGAACCTAGTATATGCCAAGCACTATGCCAGGCACTGTTACGCAAAACAGACTTGGAACCTCATTCGCCCAATCTTGCACTGCCTGTGAGTGGTACCAAATACCGATCATGAGACAATGTCAGTGACCATGTCACAGAGAGGTTGTGTCATTTCCTGACAACCCATCTTCTGCCAGACATTTTGGACCCCTAGGAAGGTTTGTTGGGCTTATAGAACAAGAGGTCAGAATGGTTTTCAGCACATTCCACATGTGTTTGAGCATATGAATTACCTGGGAATCCTATTGAAAAGGAGATTCTGATTCAAGTAGGGCTAGGGCAGATCGTGAGATTTTTGCACTAATTATAAGTGCCCAGGTAATAAAGATGCACCTGGTCCCAGGGCCAAACTTAGCTCACTCCTGAAGGACTAGGATGAAAGTTCAGGTTAAAAGCAAGGAATGGCCACAAGTCCTGAGGCTGCACCTAAGATTCATGTCCCTCTTGAAGAACGGGAATAAATCACCCATCTAGGGATTCTACCTATAAAGCCACCTGAGTGCCCCTGCTCCACTTGTTTGAATTGCTACCACACACTGATCCCCAGAGCTGAGCAGAACTCCCACGTATCTGCTCCTGTGTATGGCCTCAGCCCCCGGAAGCCCCTTGCATGCTGCAAACAGACTTATGGCACCCCTGGAGAACACTGCAAGTTCTCTAGGACCTCCAACCTCAATCAACTCTGAATCTAGATTGAATATAGGAATCCTAGAAGCCAACCAGGGTCGAGAGCCAGGAGAAATAGTAGTTACTAAGAAAAATAGAGCCACTTAGCAAAGATCACTTTGTAGTTGAAGAGAAAAGTACATCTTTCCAGAGGGATAGCATATTAGAAAATGGCTTATCAAGATCACCAAGTCCAAGTACAAATGCAAGTCTTCCTACTGTGTGTTTAACACCCCTGGCTTCTCCTTGGTGCCCATGAGGTGGTAGAGAGCTCCTGGTAGCCTGGTGCTCACACAGCATGAACGCCCGTACCGGTCCGGGCCCCAGCACATGACATGGCTCACCAAGTCCAACTAAATCTTGTAGTTCCTGTTCAATCCAGGGGCTATGTGCTGTTCTTCTCTAGAGCTAAAGAAAGACAACTTGAACTCTCTCTTGCTCACACCATCAAATATGCTGTATTAGACTTGCTGCCAACGATTCTTCCCATTGCTGTACCTGCATACTCCTCCTCAAATCTCTCGTCTCTCCCCCCAATGTGGGCTGGCCTTGTGACTTGCTCTGACAAATGGAATGTGGCCAAAGTACTATTCTGGGAGTCCAGGCAATAAGAGGTCTTATAGTTTTCACTTCCACCCTCTTGGGATCCAGCTGCTCTCTAAAACTCTACTTAATGAAGAGTGTCCACTTGGGGAGAACGAGACCTGGCCAGCAGTCAGTGCCAGCTGAACGCGACTGCATGAGCGAACCCAGCCAGCACTATGAGAGCAAAAGAACTGTGACGCCAGCTCACAAAACCATAGGAAATAATAATAAATACATCTTGAGTTGTGTGTTATATAACAATGGCTAATCGAAACAGAAACTACTGCAGCAAAAACTGAAAGCACGTGGCGTTGTCTTCGGGCCTGCGGTGGTGGAAGCGGGAATCACATTCTGTTACTCAAGACTAGAACGGTAAAGAAAGTGCTTCGCGGAGCCTTGAGAAAGTCGTGTGGAATGTGTGGCGACACTGCTGCCTGCCGCAAAGTAGGAGGCAAAACAAATGTGGCTAATTTTGTATTCCAGATTTGTGGATCTGGCTAAGATGATCAAAGATTTAGTGGCATAGGACAAGAAGGAACTCTTGAGTTTTTATACAGAATTTTGGGGAAATATAGAGAATCTAGAACAGTCTTTCAATGTAGCAAAAGATTCTCAAAGTATTAAATGGTCTCAAGGCTAAGATCGAATGAGGGGTGTGGCTATAAGACTCCTTGCTGAGACCTCTGAAGGATTCAAGGTGGCGAGCGCTCCTCATAGTTCCTCTCAGCTGGACAAAAAGTATCCTAGCTACGTGAAGGGCAAGGCCCTTAAGCACCTTGAGTCAAGTGGGAAACAGAGAAAGAACCATTTGCACGTGATCTGTGGGTGTGGCTTTTTGCTAACAGAGGGAATTATAAATGGATACGTAGAAAGTCTACAGAGTTTTTAAATGGCTCTACCATTTTGGACTAAAGAAGGACAGAGATGGTTTAAAGTGAAACGAGATCTCTGGGGCCTCAGATTTCTCCTGGGAGGAAGCCAACTAAGCAAGGGAGTCCGAAGCAAACACCGGATATTTCTTAGGGAAAAGAAAAATACAACACAAAGATTGGAGCAAAGAGCTTCTGAGAACTAGAGCCTAGCCTACACATGTTGCTTTCTCCCAGAGGTTGAAAAACCTGGCCATGTGTGTCGGGCTGGATTTCAGAATTGCTGTGGACTTGTGACTGACCTGTGCTCTCCATTTCCCACCCTTTGAACACAACTGTCAGTTACAGCTACCTTGTTTCGCCGTTGCCTTGGGAGTGTGTTTCAGGGGGTATATGACTTGTCTTTTCAGTTCACAGTTTCTTAGATCTATAGAAGCTCACAGGAGGAGCCGCATCCAGGTCCAGCCAGGTGTGGAGGAAGCACACCTGGGCCCAAGCCGCTGCTGTGCTCGGCTGCAGGTCTGGGCCAGCATTTTGCATGGGAGCAGTATGGGCTGCTCTGGCCTCAGTGGACTGCAGTCTCAGCAATTCTCCCCATTCTCATCTTGGATTCATGACTTACTCTGACCAACAGAGCAGGGCAGAAGCCACTGGGATTCCAGAGCTTGGGCTAAGTTACCGAACGAAGAGAGGCACATGCAGAAAGAAGGTCCAGCCAGGCCTCCAGTCGTTCTGGCCACTCTAGAGAAGATGCTGGACACACGAAGAAAGTCATCTTGTACCCTCCAGCCCTAGACAAGCCACCTTGACTGACACTATGTGGGCCAGAGACCAGTTCTCTCTGCCAAATCCTGCCCAGAATCATGAATAAATGTGATTAATTTTTAAATCACTAAGTTTTGGGGATGATTATGTAGCAATAAACGCCCACGTGCTTAAACAGTAGAGATAGAAAAGTGCGGAACGCAGGTACAAATGATTCCTGACCTATGAGGGTTCGACTTAACGGTTTTTAGACTTTGCAGTGGCGTGAGAGTGATATCCACACAACCATTTTGGTTTTCATTTTCAATATAGCATTCCATAAATTACATGAGATATTCAAAAGCTTTATTATACAATAGGCTTTGTGTTAGATGATTTTGCCCAAGTGTATGCTAATGTTAAGTGTTCTTGCCTGGGCTGAGCTATGATGTTGGGTACTTTAGATGTATTAAATATATTTTCAGCTTATAATGTTTTCAATTTACGATGGGTTGTTCAGGACATAACCCACTGTAAGTCAAGGAGCACCTGTAGTAAGTATTTTCAATTCCATAGCATAGACTTTGTGGTTTGGCGTTTGTTTTGGCCTATTTGCTGATATCTTATTAACTTGAAAATAGTATGATTGAATAATAGAATTCTAAGCAACTGTGAGAAAATTATTACTCAAATACCTGGGAGATATTGCAGGTTTGGATCCAGACTACTGCAATCAAGCGAGTTTCACAATAAAATAAGTCATAATCTTTTTGCTGTTAAAGGATCTTGCTTTCAATTTGTAAAAAATGCAACATCCACGGAGCACAAAAAAGTGAAGTGCGATAAAATGAGGCTGTGTAGGCTTCACGTCAGCACATTTTTCATACAGAGAGACAAAGCTGATTTCATCTTTGACCCATAAAGGACATTTAAGTATAGGTCACCTATTCGGACAGAATAGCCTGGATAGCTCAGTGCTAGCATGGTCATAGCAACACAAAGGAAAATGCACTAATGATGGTAAAACCATTTTCTCATCTCCAGGACATCTCATTCAGAAAGCATTTAGATCATTTAGTCAGCCTTCTAAAGGCTGCTTTGTAATTATAATTAGTACCTTTCTTTTTAATATTTACCCAAATAAGACAGAGTCAAGAATACACAACTAATTAAGAAGCACAAATTGCCAGTCATGAAAATAGTCATGGGGATGTAAAGTACAGCACAGGGAATCTAGTCAATAACAGTGTAATAACTACATATGGTGCGAGATTGGTATGAGATGTATCAGGGAGATTGCTTTGTAAGTTGTATAAATGTCTAATCACTATGTGCACACTTGAAACTCATATAATATTGCACATCAACTGTAACTGAAAAACAGAAAAAATTAGATAAAAGAATATACGACTCTACTGAAAAGTTTGACTCCATGATTAAAAAAGTGATCTCTGGGTCCTAAAGTCAAATTAGGACACCAACTGACCAACTGGGCGCCTCAACAAGCATCTATGGGATCAGAGCTGTAACCATGCATGCGGGGTGAAGCAGGACTCTGGGGTGTGCCATCGACAGACACCATCAAGAAGATGGCGCCCCCCGAAGCTGCCGACACAGTGATGCTGTGTAGAGAGCCTGTGGTATGCAGAGATGAAACGTGACCTTGCCCTTGAAAGCCAGGCATTCTGTCAGGAGCTGAGCGACGTGATTAGCAACAGCGCATACATATAAACATAATGATGTGTGTGTGTTGTGGGTTTTAAACAGACAAAATGTCAGCTTGAACTTGAGGATGGAGGCAGGAATACTAAGGAGGGTAAAATGCACAGAGGTAAAATCATCACATACACAGAGGATGCAGCTTACCTGACATGCTGATGGATGGCTGTGGTTGAGATCCCAATGGGAAGACACTATGTCAACAGACTTTTTGGCCATGTTGAGTAAGTTCATCCAGCCTTGGAAAAGTGATAAGTGAAATGGTGCATTTTCTGAATAGTTAAGGCCTTCAGGAATATTTTCCACCAGGGCAATTCTTAGAAAAAAATTTTGGAAAACAAACAAACAAAATCTAGTCAAATATGAAGCCACAGACCTTAATACATGTATACAGAGATAGCTGAAAAATACTCTTTACTCTTTCTGAAAGTATACACTGCTCATAACTTACATTTTCCAACAAAGCCATCTCATATTTCCCATGATAATCTACTGTGTTCTGAGAGTTTATATTCTGTTTTTCCTAGTTAACATTTGTATTTCAGAAAATCATGGTATAGTCCCCTAATGTCCAGTTTCAAACTAGCCTGAAAAAAAAACTTCAGAACTTCCCACACAAGCATTTTCCTCTAGGAATATATTCTTTCCTCTGTCCCNNNCCCCCCCCCGCCATACCAATAAGATACTACTTCCGTAAGCTACTTGAAATCATAAATTAATTTATGACTGTCTTCATTTTGTAGTACAATGATATATTATAACTAGTTTAGAAACTAAAGTATTACTAGTTTTATTATCATTAGAAAATAAAAACAATAAATGTTGTTATTTTTGCTTAACACCTCTCTTGATGCTGCCCAGGTGCAGGCAAAAAATAATGAGAAGAAAATTTAAAATTCTGTCCATTGTGGGTTTCATTGTAGTTGGAGACAAGAAATGTACAAAATAATGAGCCCTAAATAAACTATAATCAGCAATGTCGTAATAAACATGCTTTTTTTTTTCTTTTTATACTTCCTTACATACTGACGACATACATACTACTTTGCTCTCCTTGGTGTTGCAGCTGAGATTATGTGGTTTCATCCCTGAGTCAGCCAGGTGACACATAATGTTTTAATAAAGAAATGAGAAGTGCTTTTTCCAGCTTAAGAAATGTAAATTTTCCTGAACTCTTGCTGGAAGACTCCAGCCTCTTATATAGAGACCTACAAGTGCTTCCAGAACAGAGATCTGTTTTATTCATCGCTATGCATCCCCAGTGCAGGAAACATAATTAGGACTCAAGAAATATTTCTAGAATGAACTACAGGTTCCAACCAGGAATCTAGCACTTCCCAATAAAACTTGTAACTGTTTCTCTTAATGAGACTTTTTCCATTTAGCCAGGTTTAGAAACAAAAAAACAATACTTTAAGTAAAATGGCCTTGTGTATTTGACAACTATCATAGCTAGAATGTGGTTTGGGCATGTGACCCAGAGACAGTCATGATTTGGGGATCCAATCACCCCACCACCAGCGACAGTCAAATTTAATGTTTCTTCAGCACTTAGAAGCATGGAATAGGCAAATCACTGTACACGACACAGAAATGACTGTGACAGATCTCTATGGTCCTCCAGACTTTATCATCTAATGAAAGACCAGGTCTCATACATAATGATTCAAATATGAGGTAGACTCTAAGAAATGGTGAAATAAGAGTAAAAAGTTCAGTTAGATGGATATTGCATCGTCTAAAGTACCACTGGATCTTGGGCAGGAAGGAAAAATTCATTCTGGTTGGGGGCATCTAGAATTGAAGGAAGTGGGACTTGAAACGAATCTTTAGAGATTTAATTTGTATGGGTGAGTTGGAAGAGAAAGATATCTTCGTAGAGGGAAGTGCTTGTATTTGGGTTTCTGGGAGTGGGTGAGCTCAGGGAAGCATTCGGTAGGAGAGTTATGGCAGGAACCTGTGATGGCAAAGAAGTCTGGCAGAGTCTGTAGGGGCCATGTTGTAAAGACTGTGAACAAGAAAGAAGAGTTTGGACTTAATTTTAATGCATTTGAGAGCGACCAAGTACATTTTAGAGTATAACTCTGGCAGCATATCTGTACACGACTGGAAGGGAGAAAAAGGAGACAAGTCGGTAGAGAGCATTGGCTGCTGTAATAGTTTAAGAAGGAACCCTGGGGAATTTGAGTTAGGTCAATGAGAATAAAAAGAGACATGTATATCATGGAGATTTTAGAAACCACATCATAAAAGAGTTAGTATCTGATGGGTATGGGGAGCAGGTGAAGGAAAAACAGAGGAAAGTCAATGAGGACAGGTTTTCTTGTGGGGCCCCCTCATCCTCTCTTAACGGGGCTCCTAGACCCACCTGCAGTGGTCTCCTTACATGAATGCTTGTCCCTCCAAACCATTTTCCATACTACAGTTGTGTTAATCACTTAAACACGTAAATATAAACATTCTGCTGTCTGATTAAAAGTTCCTGCGGGATTCCCCACTGTCTTTAGGGAGATGTCCCCTTCTATCCCACAACGTGGTTGACAGGTGTTTACTGTCTGGCCTTGTCAGCCTCACTGTACTCAAAGCCATACTAAACATCCTTCTGTCCTACCCTGCTATTCTCTCTAAAGTTTGACATTGCATGTGAATCTTCCCAATCCCCATTCTTATACTACTCATGGAGCTATCTCTCAATTAACTTTCAAAGTCCTAATTTAATCCCCCCAAACCGGACTAGATCTCCCTTATTATCAATCCCCATGGCGACATGTTGTTCCCCTGTCATCCTACTCATCACTCTCGAAACGCCTTGTTCACAGCTGACTTTCCTTGATAGACTGTAGTATGTACGAAGGCAGAGACCTGATCCACTGGTTCAGTATTGTAGCCCTGATGCCTAACATATTGTTCAGAGCACAGTAAGTATCCAAAGGATATCCACTGAGTTTCATTAAAATCTGAACTGGGAAGATGGAGGATGTGAGGTCCATTAAAACTGGC
>BNJM01001196.1:153569-167162 GCA_015472975.1 Rousettus leschenaultii | reverse complement strand
CATACATCCTTTAGGGAGAGGGGACCCCAAGCACTTCCACGGCCAGGCAGGGCCAGCCAAGCTCAGCTGACTTGCCCAGTGACAATGAAGCCTGAGGGACATCCTGTTAAATCTTCAGAACCTTTGATACTGGCAACTAATTTAATTTTTTAACTGGCCTGCTCCCTAGAAGGTCAGAAAGTCTCTCCTGCAGATACTGTTCTTCAGATTCCTGTAGCTTAAAATGGTCAGTATGCCAAGGGGCCATATTCTGGGGGTAGCGTGTCCTGAACTCCATTAACTACTCAGGGGTGGTGAACATATTGTGATGTGCACTGAGTGTGATGGGAAGGCACGGAATGGATCGGGCAGGGTGGGACAGGATCCAATTTACCTTTTACAAGGATTATTCTGACTTTTGTGATTTCCCCACAAAAAAACTACAGGGCTGCAGAGAGACAAAGTCATAGCAGGAGACCGACAAGAAGACCTCCAAATAGTCTAGGGCCTACATAAAAGATGATGGTGGCCTGACACGGGGTGCGCGGCCTGGAGGCAGAGAAAAGTGGGAGCCGTAAGATTCTGAAGGCAGAGAGGATGGGAATACGGGTGCTATTGATGGAAATTCCTCTGCCCCATTCCTGATGCCATCTCCAGGTTCAGAGCTGCTCTGTGGTGTGACACAACGTCGCCTTTCCCCAGAGCTTTGCTCGCCCTGGCCCAGGGGAAGACGAATAAACTACCTGATTGAGAGGTTGAGAAATATATTCAGTTTATTCCTCACTTCTTCCTCCGGCAGAGCCATCCTACCCGAGTCCCCGTCATGCGTGGACAAGCCCCTTCATGTCCAAGCTGACCCTACATGTCCAAGCTGACCCTAGTCCAGTGCTGGCTGTGGCTGGGTGCTGAGCCTGGTTAATTCCGCAGCTCAATTAAGACCATTTGATCTCACATTAAACTACATCTCCCAATGTAGCCTTTATCAAACAGGTGAGCATTTAGCCTCCTCCACCTGCTACTCCTCGTCAGGACTGCCAATTTGCTCAGGAAGAAGGATGTTATTTATTGAGCCTCCTCAGAGACCCTAAAAGTAGAATCTGGAAAAAAAAAATCAAAGTAGAATCTGCACATGAGTTGGGATTCCAATATATTAAATTCTCCCAGATATTTTAATAGAATGAAGGACCATAGGTTAGAATCTAGGATGAACAACTACAATGGATAGAATAGTGATCAGTAGAGAGGCACCGCTGCTAGTCAATGCCTCATTTATTGGCTAAACAATCCCAATCCTATTCCTGAGTGGATAGAGAAATATGGTTGCCGTGACAAATACCTGCCTCCCTTCCCGATCTCATGCCCAGCACAGGCACGGATAATCAGTGACGATCTTCTTTCTCGAGCCTGGTTTTGGCCTTAAAATCCCTCTCAGGCTAGTGCTCCAGGAAGCCACCAACAACAGGGGTTGCAGACAGGATGAAACTGAAGTTAAAACTTTGAGGCAAATTAGAAAGCAAAGAGAATTAACATTTTCTGGTTAGCTATAACTTGCCCAGAAAATCATTTGTATTTCAAACTTCACTGAAAAGATTTCTAAAGTGGATAAATACTATTTTCTAAAATTGGAATAAACTAAATACATTTTTAAAAAATTATTTCAAATTTTGCCTTAGGACCTCTGAATACCACTTGGTAGGAGGATGGGCCAACTCCATAGAGTTCAGGATTTATTTTTGGATTTATTTTAAAATAAATGAACTTGAACTCAAGTTGTCTCTTTAATTCAAAGCATAATGAAATTTTTAGTAATTGAAGACTCACCATCCATTATTTCTGCTACTTGTTTTCAAAGTAAGGGCCAAGGACAAGACAGGACAGTCAGTCAAGTCTCTGACACTAGATCCACGTGGCCACCACAAAGCCATGCAGCTTTGCCGTCACTGCTCAGGGCGAGTGGTAAGTGCTGGTCTGGGAGAGGGAGATTATAGGCCATTTTTCCCCCTTTCCTGCCCTATTCATCTGGAATCTCAGCAATTCTCAGAATCTGAGGCCACATTAATAAACCCCATTATTTTATTTTATTTTATTTTTTGCCCACCATGGGTTATGTCACACCAACGTGTACCCCGCTGACATTAGCTAAATGAGAAGCTGCCTGACGGCCACTGAAGAGCCTGACACCTTGTCTGAGGTAAATTCTCCATGCCTCCGTGAGACTCTCCCGAACCTGGAGAGAAGGCAGACCTGGGAAGGACCCCTCAGAGGAGCACAGCAGCTTCTGGTTTAGGAAAGTTGTACACGGACGACACTACTTCTAGGACCAAAGAATGATTTTTGAAAATCAGGGAGAGTGTCAAGTAAGCGGTGCGTTCGGAACACAGTAATCGTCAATCACAGCCTTAAATCAGGAGGTCTGTGCAGGGCTCCTGCTGGCTGCAGAGAGCAGCCACTCAGCACAGAAGCTGATTTGGGCTGCTATACTTCAAGTCCACCCAGTGCAGTCAGCATCATCTGGCAGAATGTGTGCCATTTCCAGAGGTTTAAAATAGTTTTTCTAAATGTGTCTTTTCACAGTTTGAATATGGCTTAAGTTTCTTCTGAGCTGAGATACTAAAGGGGAAGAGACAATTTTGCAATGGCTTGTGGGGAAAGGGTTGCAGGGGGACAGGAGTTGCCGTGGGAGGTCGACTAGAAGACCACTGCGATAGTCTAGAGCAGCGGCCTCCAGCCTTTTTGACACCAGGGACTGGCGCTCCCATGAGAATCTAACTCCCGAGGATCTGAGGCGGAGCTGAGGTGGTGATGCTAGCGCTGGGAGCGGCTGCAGATACAGATGAAGCTTCGCTCTCTGGCCGGCCGCTCACCTCCTGCTGTGTGTCACAGTTCTTCACAGGCCACGGGACTAGGAATTGGGGGCCCCTGGTCTAGGGCCTAGATGAAAGATGATGGTGACTTACACCTATTAATCTCTTTTGTAAAGATTCAAGGAAACATTCTCATCTTTTTAAAAAGCATTATATGTAAATATTATATGTATACATCAGTCCATACAGAAGATTCCCAGTGCAAAGTGAGACTCTGTCCCATGTCTAGTCACTCTGCCTTCCAGTCACCTGCCCCAGGGTCAACCACTGTCACCAGTTATTATTTCCTGCAACTAAGATATTTCCTGCACGCACATTCATCAACCTACCTATTTTCTATGTTCGGACCTTTCAAAACACGCAGGAAAATTTATTTAGATGTGCATGTCCACCAGTGATTCATTGAGGAAGCCAGGACGTCGGGTGAGGTTTACTTCAGGGCCAAAAGCAGAGGCTGCCCACAAGCTACTTCCCTTTCTCTCTTTTGTTATCAACAACCCTGAGCTCTTAAAGAGATGACACTGCGAGTTCCCCAATAGAGGAGTGGCTCTGAGAAGCACCAAAGTAGAGAGAAGGTCCCATAACTGAGAATGGAGACGTCTTGCAAGCAGCACCTAGCCCCAGGCCAACCCAGGAAGATGGCCAACTCCTAGAAGGCAGCTGTTGTGTGCCGCACCCAGGGAGGCCGGACCCTGGGCCCCGGGCTCCACCTTTACAGACCCAGGAATGGAAGGGACACGAGACTGTGCCGAGGGATAGTAGTGACGACCAGCAAAAACAAACGTGCATGGCCACAGGCCTCTATTCAATTTGCTGTGGGGAAGGCCTCCAGGGACATTGTTAGGTCTTGGGCAGGCAGTCGGTGAGGAGACTGAATTCCTGCCCACCATCAGCCTGCAGTTCAGGAAGAATTTAGAATCTGATTTAACGACATGAATGGAATTTCTTTTAAATCTGAGTTTCGGGGCTTAGATTTGTTCCTACAATGCAAATGTGGCACTTTGTCTTCTTATGATGGCCCCAATATTGCGATCCTGACCCATGCTCCAGCCCACAAAGCTTACACTCAAAGAATTCCCTGTGGTTCCTATAGAACATCCCTTGGCTGCACCTGGCTCATTCTGGCAGGAACCACAGGCCGCCATGTGACACTGTACTGGAAGCAAGAAGTGGTGGTCTCTAACCAGTGTGATTTCGAGTGTGACCAATATCTGTTCTCCTGCACAAATAAATGTTTGCTCTTCTCTAAATCAAAGAGAAGAACATACAAAATTAAAATGCAAAAACCTTTCTAAAACAAACTCACTCACCATGTAACAAACAGAAAACCCCTCTTATACACCAAGGGAAATATAAGTTTGTTAAAACACACACATATTTATGCACACCAATTTTTTTTTTTAGGTACAGACTGAAAACAGGAAGTCCATGTAAAGCTTAGCTCATCCCATAAATCCCTTTATATGACATTCATACACCAACTCCCTGGTCAGGAAATGCATTTCCCATGAATTTTTGATGGAGAAATCACATTAAACTTCCCAGAGGAGGAATCCAGGAGTTAAGGGACGTGTTTTCTGGGTTAAGCTGCCATTTGCTCTTTTCTCATTGTCAGTTTGTAGGGCAAAGTTTCAGTCAATGGCTTATTCATTCCTGGTGAGGGATTTAAAAATGTCACTGAATAGGAAACTCCAGGTGCTAACTGTGCATGAAGTCTGAACACAGAAGCTTAAGCCAAATCACCCTATGTTTTAACTATTTAGCAACCTGCTGCGTGGAGCTGAATGGACTTCCAGTTTGTACAACTGATTGCTGTCTATCAAAAGGACGCTACGACTCAACTTAGAAAAATGTACATTAATACCCACATATCCATTGTGCACTAAAAAATATATTTTGTTCTTTGTCCCCCATTTCTGAGACAGGGCTCCTAAAACCCTTACAATTTCCTGGATGACAGAAGTATCTTTTGTTCTAATAAGGCAGCTCAGGGTGGGCTCCTAGATGAGGGTTGGTCACCAGAAAGATTCAGGCATGATTAGAAGCTTGGAACTTTTATCCCTGCCCCACCCCTCACTTTCTTGAGAAGGAAGAAAAGCTGAAAATAGAGTTAATGCTCCATCATGCCTGTGATGAAGGCTTCATAAAAACCCCCACAGTACGAGGTTCAGAAGTTTCCAGGTGGGGGAGCACAGCCAAATACCAAGAGTGTGATCCGACCCGACCCAACTCCACTGGGACAGAAGCTCCTGTCCTCAGGACCCGCTCAGACTCTATGCACCTTTTCATCTGGCTGTTCATCTATATCATTTTTCATATCCTTTAATAAACTGGTGAATGTGTTTTCCTGAGTTCTGTGAGCTGCTCTAGCAAGTAACTAAATCCAAGAGGGAGGAGGTCATGGAAATGTCCAACTGGTAGCCAGTCAGACAGAAGTCAGGGATAACCGGGGACCTACTACTCGTGATCGGCTCTGAAGTGGGGGGCAGTCCCATGGGGCTGAGGCCTTAACAGATGGGATCTGATGCTATCTCCAGGTGGTTATTACCAGAATTGAGTAAAATTGTATAACACCCAGCTGGTGTTGTGTGGAATCTTTGGTGTGGGCAAACCCCCACACGTTTTGTGACCAGAAGTGTCAGAAGTGATGTGTTCTATAAGAGCAGCAAAGGAGACACACAGGAGGGAAAAACTGTTTCCCCCCTTTCCCTAATATATCCAAACATTGAAAAATAGCAAAAAACGATGCTAATGATGATGATGATGATGATGATGATGATGATGAGAGTAATAGCTGCCATTTACTGAGTATGCCCATGTGCTGAGTACTTTGCAGGCATGACCACTCTATCCTGTGACATAGTATTCCCATTTTTGAGATAAAGACAATGAGGTTTGGGAAATATTATACTATAAAAGGCTCAAAGTCACAAGTCAGTAGTAGAAACAGTTTTCAAATTTTGTTCTGCCTGGCAACGTTTTGCCCTATGGACCACGTCCCCCTCGGAAAGCCCCTCTCCTGTGTGTGCGTGTGACCATGCACGGACAGCTGTGCAAAAACCAGTCCAGCCGCTGACTGGGTAAGGACACCAGTGTGACTATCCACACCGATGAGCTATTGCAAGTGGGGCTTCTCCTTTTCTCTCCTTTTGATATATAATAAAACATATGTATCACCTCTTCCAATAATTGTCTATAATCCATTAACACGTTGATTGATTTTTAATCCTGAAAAGACCACATTAATTAGCCAAATCCAGTTCCGATTTTCTCCAGCAGCTTTTATCAGTCTTTGAAAAGAGTGTTCATTGCTCCAAGGGGTATAATTTTTCTACTTGAACTCTGGATGGATATAGAGATATTTTAAAACTTATGATCTCTATTATATAGTATAATAGCTATTTAGAATTATAGACACAAGAAAAATGAACTTTGAAGTGTTCCATGAAGTCCTTTATAAATAAGTAAACATTTTAAATAATGAACAATGAGCCTTTCATTCATATTCACATTACAATTAACTTTTAAAAATTTAGGTAGAATCTTAGAAGCTACACATTTAGGCTCCCAATTTACTTCCAAATCACCTTCTTCTAATTTATATTTGGTCTCATTACAACTAGTCTATGATAAACTTCAATATTACAATCTTCTCACCCTAGAAGTTTAAAAATTCATAAGATATCACTAGAATCTGCATAGGAGACATTAGGACTTAGTAAAATGAATGCTGAACTAAGAGCCAGAGGAACTTGGTTCTAGGCCAGACTCTGTCTCTTGCACAAATTATTACTTTGAAAACAACTTTATTCACGCATAAAATGATGAAGGTCTCAGAGGTGCTACTTAAGACCTCTTCTAAAGTTAAGATTCTAAATTATAGACTTACACTCAGAAAAATATTTAAACTCATTAAAAATAAATATTACAAGTTATATATGTGTATGTATAAATATTATTATATATAATATCAGAAGTAATTTGCTGATACAATAGAACTAGAGTTAAAATGGGAGCAATGTGCTTTCAATTTAAAATATGTCAAATGAGAAAAAAACATTAAATTATAAACATCTTAATGTTTTAAATGTTCACACAATTAGTCTTTTTAAAGTATTTATTACATTTCAACACACGCTTTAATCTTTATCTCATAGAGAAATAAGAATAGCCTAATTGCTCAAGTTTAGAAAAATAAAAGAATGTTCTCTTCTTTTCTTGCTTAACCCTGACGACCACTTGCAAGCTTGAACATGCCATGAACCCTCTTCTGCATTTGTTATTTTGGGATTTGGCGGGTGGAGGTGAGAGGGAGGGAGGGATAGAGAAGATGGAAAGAAAGGGTAGGGATAAAATTATAGCCTAAGGCGAAAAATAGAAAAGGGGAAAAAAAACTTATGAGCAATCAAGTAACACTGGCATTTTCATGAGGGGAGGATGACATTCAGCAAATGGAAAAGAACCGAGAGAAAGGATTTACTCAGGAAGTAGAGGCGACAGAGAACATGAGGACTGTTTTTCTATAATTCAAACTTTATTACAAAAAATACTTCCTCCCCCTAATATTTTCCCCTCCGTGATTCTTAAATGGAATTCAAGTGGTAGTTCTGGTCAAGTTTAAGGATGAAAAGGGAAATTTCTGAGGACTTTATTATTGTTTAAGATAGATATTTTGAGCCAGGTCCTGTCTGAGTGGAATAAATATATATATTTTTTATTCTTAGAGTATGGAGAAATATTTTACTTAAACAAGGTCAAAGAGAACACCCTGTCATGATAAAAGGCAAAATGAACCACACAAAATTTGAATCAGGATAGCAGAACACTAAACAGCTCTTTTACTGCTCACACTTAAATGCCAAAGCTTACTTGGTTATGGAATTGATTTCTTTCCAGTAAAAAAGTCACTCTCAGCAGGGGCTCTAAACCATTCTTGTGTGGCTGGGACATAACTCAGCAACAGCAATGATAACAGGATGCTGTCAAGTACTAGAGACTCTTGTGCAGGTAGAGTTTCAGCCTGGCCTCATGTTCCCTAAACACGAGCTGTGAGCAGACAGTCCCTCATTTTGGCACCTGTCTCACTCTCTCTCTCCTACAGGTGGAAGACAGACATTTGTAACTCTCGTCTCTTGGATACCTTCCCTGAGAGACGAGTGACATTCTTTTACTTCTCCTGCAGCACACTTAACCAAATCCTCCTGAATTTAGTAGGCAGTAACAGTGCCTTAAAAAAAAAGAAAAATTGTCACACCTATTATTTAGCCTTCCCCATAACACAAGCAATAATGACTGGGTCTCTAGAGGGGCAAATGTTTCCTTTTTCAATTCATATGAATAAATGTGGCCAGAACATTAGCTTCTGTGCCACAAGACAAGGAGAGGCAGTTGAATAACATCTCCGTGTCAAGTGAAGAGTAATCTGCAACTGAAATATAAAGATGAAGAAAACAGCATAAATCTGGCTCCAGGTATAGCCTGCACGAATGGTTAGTTGAAGAGGAAAGAAACAAGGCAGATCTCACTGCTTTTCAACATAACAGGGCCAGCCAGTGACCAAGCTGGGGCTGGTTTGAACTCACACTTCCAGAACCACTGTCCAGTGCTATTTATTCACCAAACTGATCCATAATCTTTTATGGAAACATCCCAGGGCCATGTGTGTTTATGGTGTGTTTACTGTCAACAAAACGCCCTCAGCAGAGTCTGAGGCAACAGCCTATAACTAAACACATCCATATCTTTCCAGTGAACATAGGAATATTCTCACTCAGCAGGATAAATGTTAATTTAGGTGAGATCATGCCACCACAAATTAAGAATTTTGGTGTTTAGATTTTTTTTTTAATTTTTAGAATTGTAGATAATGACCGTAGAAGAAGGGGGAAAAAACCTCTCATTTAAAAGCAACACATCTATTACAGTACAATGGTTACGAGCAGTTCAAACATCTAGAGGCTCAATTAAAAGATAGATTCCTGCATCCCACTCCCCTGATTCTGGAGTTCTGGAGTGAGGCCAGAGAATTCTCATTTCTAAGCGGCTTCTTAAGATTTATTTTTGTTCCTCAGGCTTTTCCTGAGTGATGCTGATGCTTCTGGTGAAGGACCGCACTTTGAGAACCACTGGTTAAGAGCATGAGTCTTACACTGATGGATCTGTGTTCAAGTCACCATTTCTCAGCTCTTGGATTTTCAGGCAAATTACATAATCCATGCTGAGAAATCCCTGGTAATCTCATTGGGGATTTTTTGTAGGTGACGAGTTACATTTGTTGTTGTTGTCACTTTCAAGATCCTCTCTGTCTTTGGCTTTTGACAGTCTGAGTAAATGTGTCCTGGTAAGTCTCTGAGTTTATCCTACATCGAACACTTTGTATCTGTATATCCTTATCTTCCTTCAAATTTAGGACATTTTCAGCCATCATTTTTTCAAATAATCTTGTTTCTCTCTTCTCTTTCAGAGACTCCATAATACACATATAAGCCCATTTTATCGTGTCCCACAGGTCCCTTGGGTTCTGTTCACTTTTCTTCATCTTTTTTTTTCTTCAGACTCAATAATTTAAAATGAACTATCTTCAAGTTCACCGATGCTTTCTTCTGTCTGTTGCAGTCTGCTGTTGAACCCTTGGAGCAACTTTCTCATATTAATTATTGTATTTCTCAGCTCCAGAATTTCCATTTGGTTCTCTTTTTAAAGTTCTCTTTGTTGATATTCTTATTTTATTCATACATCATTTTGTCTGATTTCCTTTAGTTCTTTGAGCATATTTAAAGCACTGATTTAAAGGCTTTGTCTAATAATTCTAATGTGTGTGTTTCTTCAGAGATGATTTCTGAAGATTTGTTTTGATCCTTTGAATAGATTGTGTTGTCTTGTTTCATTGCATGCCTTGTGATATTTTGTTGAAATAGCTGACATTTGACTAAATTTGAGAGCCCCTATACAATTATTTTAGCCAGTCTCTAGTTGTTTATTTAATATTTCCATGGGGGCTTCCTATGGAAACTGCAAGGTCTTGAGTTTCCAAGTCTGCCATCTTGCTGGTATCTTCATCACATAACTCCTTAAGCCTCAGTTCTTTAAGGTGCCCACTGCACAGGATTGTCGAGATCATTAAATGAGAGATCGTACTAAAATATTTAGCACAAAACTTTGCATGCAGTAAAAACCTCAATACATTCTGGCTACCATCATTGTCACAAAAACAATACACTTACAGAATTACAGACTACAGATTTAATTCTTCATCTTCCTTTTTTCTATTGCTGGGGGACTTTGGTTGGAGTGGCAGAGTGCTGACTTAATTGTGCTTTACACAAACCCCGTCCCCAGTGCTCCCACAAATGTCAGTTGTCTAACCTACACCCACCTTCCTCTATAGTGCTACTGAGTATCCATTGCCCAGAAAGGGTAGATGTTACCGAATGTCTGAAGCAGATTTACTCTCATGTTTTAAGTCTCTAAGTCATGCCTTTTCACAACTTTTAAGAGAACTTTCCATTGCCATTACCTATCTAAAGGTCTAAGGAAGTTTTTCTAGTAGCAAGGTGAGAAAGTATCACATAGATATGTCTTATCTCTAATATAGGTCTGGTTATGCTTAATTTTAACACACTCATGCATGATAAAACAGTAGTCACCTTTTCTCTTTTAAACTCTATAACTCATACTCCTCAAATAACACACGTCCCTTGTTTGGCTCCCTCATTTTTCATATTTTGGCCCAAAACTGAAAATAATTCTTCTATATTTTCTAACAGGTAAGGAATCTTCCTTTATTTTCTGCCTATCTGCCATTTCGATGAACAGACACAATGGCTTTTCTGCAAAAGACATGAGCTGTCTTTTTAGAGAATAAGATTCTTGGCCTTGTACCGGAAAGATACCACCAAGACAGTGAACATCAAAGCTATCTTTGAAGATCCCCTTGGGTAAACAACCTGGGGACAGGAGATGACAGTGAATGTCATAACTTAGAGAAATTGTCTGAGCCTGCTGTCAAAAACATATTTCATAGAAGTAGTGATCACCTGGTGTTCAAGAAGCAACCAGTGAGACAACCAGGAACATTAACCTTTTTGCTGCTATTGCTCAAAGAAACCTCCCACCGCAGAGAAGGTCAACTGACGGTGCAAGAATATCTTTACCAGTGGCATGAGACTTGGTGAATTCACCACCTCAGGAGCTGGGGTTTAGATTTGCATCCCAGAAACCTGATTTGGTCAGCACACCAAAATTGGGATGCTTTCCATTATGGAACCAAACTCAAAGAGATACAAGTCAGATGGCCATATATTAATCTCTCATAGCCTGGATGGAACAGGTAGTTCTGGCCAGCAAATATTCTAGCTGGTGACCACTACATGGAAGCTCTAAGAGTCAATATCTTATGTAGAAATGGAGTCAGGAGGAAAGGTGAGATTATTAGTCTTCACAAGTGTCTCTCATGTAGGGTAGCTTAAAACTTCTTACCCTCTACAGAATTAACTAGAGGCCTCTTGTTCTCTTGATTAAAAACAAACAAACAAACAAATAAACAAACAAAAAAAACACTTCTCTCCTAACCAGGGCTTGTTTTCATGCCCTTTATCCTGTTTCCACAGTAAACTGAGCCCTTCCTATTTCTTCATGTATTTTTCCTCCAAAAATAATGTAATTTCTTTGAGATTCTAACCATTTAATAGCTCGACTTGGCTGAAAATACATCCAGATCACCTCGATTGGAGTTTTGGATGTTTAATCTAAGTTATTCAGTTATGTATGTATAGATAAAACTCTTGGTTTCCTCCCAGAGATAGCTCCTAATTTTGATTGTTTTACTAATTTATCTCTGATCACAAACTTTTTTTTTTTAATGTTGGGACAGTGACTTTGTTAGCACCTATTGCATGCCGACAGATTAAAAAACCACACTATAAAGTCTAATAATCTAAAAAATCATTAACATTAAAATTTCTTTGCAAGAACTGCTTCATAATTTTTACAAATAAATGCAACTCATAAGGACATGTAAGAGCTGTGCACGTTATCACGTTATGTATGAGTTGGTTAAGAAGTTACCTACTTGAGGATTCACATACCCTAATATGCAGCCAGCTTTGTCGCCCCTGCTGTGGATGACAGACAACCGCAGGGACGGTGCTTTTCCTTGCCTCCAGTCAGACTTACAGCAGCTATAGCTGGGATTCTGTCCTGCCATCGTTTTATTACAAAGAAAAGCAAAGACTGCAAGATAGTCATGGAAACTTAAGTAATTGGTTGAAACCAAATGACTCAAATAGAAAATGTATTGGAAAGGATGACACTTTAAATTCCTTTTGGAAATAGATGAAACTTAATCAGTAAATAATATTGAAAAAGATAGTTGCATAATTGATTCTAAATTTTTTAGATTAAGTGATTCAACAAACATTTATTGAGTACCCACAAGGAATGGGTCAAGATGGATGTGAGATTTTGGGGAAATACAGATGAAAACGCAGTTCAAAACCTTTAGGTTTACTCACTTAGCATGTGGAGAGGCTTTGAAACTCTTTGTAGCTCTGAATTTGATACTTGTATTATTGAAATAACACAGTTCTAACGGGCATTGAGACAGGTCCTCCACTCCAGCTGTACTGACAATTTATTGCATGTCTCATGGAACATTTTGATTCTCTCTGCTCATTGCATGTTGGATTACTCTGGAATACAGGATAGGCTTTAGAATTAGAGAAACCTGCTTTAGGATTCCACTCACCCTGGGAAAATTACTTAGAAAAGTAGGTATCAGTTCTTTTTAAACAGGAATGCAACACATGCCTAACAGGGCCGAAATGAGAAGTACAACAGAGTGTTGAGAGCTTGGGTTCGCAAAGCACATGATCCTGGCTTAAATCCTGTTGTAGTCACTTTCCACCAGGATTACCTTGGTAGGTTACTTACCTCCTCTATATCTACTTATTTATGTGTAAAATGAGAAAAGAATCATGTTTCATACTATCGATGTAGGAAGAAGAGACATAATGAATATAAAGTGCTTAGCACAATGTCTAATGCATAATAATCATGATAAATACCAGTTATCCTTATTGTTCGATCATCGAATGACTTGCTGTATTTTAGGCATTTAGCATACTTAAAGTCAGTGCATATGTTGGAAGCAGCAAATTCTAAAGACGCCATTTTGTTTTCGATATACTTTATAACAGAGACATTTAACAGTGGAGCTGGCTGCCTCCGGAAACAATGTGTTCTGTCACTGGATATGATCAGGCAGACACTCTGGGCTTTTCGTCATGGATGGAGGGAAGAATCTCTTATACTGGGAAAACTCTGGATAAGATGACAGATAAGCTGCTTCTCAAATTCAGTATTTCTTATTCTATGACTTGTATTTATCTCTGGTTAGAAATACTACTATTATTAACACTTTGGTAGCATACAAACTTTATTTCATAAAGAACCTATAATTGGGAAACATTCAAGAACAAGTCCAATCTTTTCCTCCAGAAAAGTATGTCCATCCTCCTTCCTACTTCTCTTATTTTAACAACTACAAAGAGATGCTCAAAGAGAAGTCAGCTCAGCTATCTCATCTCAGAATGGACTGTGATTTCCTTTAAAATTTTTATGTCTTGTTCATTTTTCAATCTCATGAAGCAAGAACTGTGTTCTCTGTTAGCTCTGCTTCTGGTGGTATTATGAACTAGGTCAGAGGTAGTTTAAAAAAATAGGACCATAGCTAAGAATCTCATTTCAAAAA
>BNJM01001196.1:129623-153550 GCA_015472975.1 Rousettus leschenaultii | reverse complement strand
AAAAAAAAAAAAAAAAAAAAACCTGGCCATGTTCCATGTTCAAAATAAATTCCTTTCTCCATTCTGGGTATAATCAGGAGATGTGTCTGAGAAAAGGGCCGTGGTGAGGACTAGCCAGGGAAGCATCCCATGGAGAAGAGTGAGAGTCGAGGGCCCGACCACCTGACATCTACGCCACCCGCTTTGATGGAGGATCAGTGGCAAATCACTGTCCACTTACTTCTCAGCGCATCTGCATGAAGGTTGTCGATGGGAACGAGGTCCTGGGTACCTGGTCAAGGTCACGTTAAAAGCTTGCTTTTACTGGTGCTTTACTCTGCAGCCTTGAAAAGGGCGGTTTTGGAAGAGAGATGTCAGAATATTCTTGAAAAAAAAAGTGGTTTGCCTAGAAAAAAGACAAACATAAAAGGGAATAATAGCGACAGTATTTAGGATGAGAGGATGTGCCCTGGGCCATGGAGGGAAATGTGAGCAAAGAAATGGCTGTGCCCAGACAGCCAGGTCTACACACAGCCCTCTGCCCAGATGAAAAAGACATGGGAGGGAGCGAGCCACAGGGAACAGGTTCTTTGACGAGGCTGGGACCTTGAGCGCCATGGATGTCTGTTTAAACGGTAAGTGCGAAATATTCAACATACCATTTACTTATGGTATTACATTGTAGGTGATAATATTTTTCTTATTTTAAGTGAGCCAATTGGAGGTTCGGGTTGAACAGTTGTTGAAGTAAAGCTCTAATGTCTAACTTGTGAACAACTTTTTAAGCATATTTGAAATATACACTTCTAGAAGCATTATGGTTAACTGATGGGAAGTAACTGGTGGGGGCAGCTGGACAGAGCTGGTGAAAATTTCAGAAACGGGGGTGCTGACAGACGTGCAGCTGAATGGTCACGGCCCAGTCTGAGCAGCTGGCAAGGAGCCGCAGACGGATGAAAGCTTGGTGAAGTCTGTGAACCAGCGGTTGTAAGTTAAGCTGGGGTAAGACGATCGAGATGGGCTGCACAGAGAAAGTTTTCAAGGTCTCCTGACCCTGGGAAACAAAGGCAGAAGCCAAAGTATCCTAAGACGAAAATAAACATACTTGGCACCAACCTACAGGAGCCTGGTGATCATTTTAAGACAAGCACTGAAGCAGTAGTCCTTGTCCCTGGTGATCCATCAGAATCGCTTGGCGAGCTTAAAATAAAGGACCTGTGATTTAACTGGTTTCGGGTGGAGCCTGAGTAGCCATATCTTCTTTTTTTAAGTTCTCCAGGTGATTCTAGTGCAGCTTTGCTGAGAAACACTGCTTAAAAGCTGACAGAGACCGCAGGAAAATTCCCCTCTCCTCAGAGATTCTACAAACAATTTACTTGCAACCTACTTGGAGTAGAACAAGATATTGCATAATCAACCACTAAGGGGGTCTCCTTTTTCATTATGAAATGTCACCATGGCTACCAGGCGGAAAGACAGGCTGCCCATCAAATTACCAGTGAGTCACCTGTACCACGTCAAGTGACACTGCTGGAGCCCCAGGACGCTGACACCACCATGGCAAATGCCAAGGTCAGGAAGAGCCACAAACCCACGGAGGACCAGCAGAGCACCCTGATTACCCTGGAGAGTGTCTACACTCGTGCTGTGGGGAGTACAGCGAGAGCTGGCTGGAACCAGGGTTTTCATGGCTTTGGGACCACAGCTTTGAATGTGTGCCAGGCACTGCCACACACTCTTGGTATAAATGATCTGACTGAATGAACAGGTTTGTTCACTCCTCTCTGGCCACTGCTTCTCAAACAAGCTAGGCACGTTCCCGCCCTCTCCACCCACCTGGAACTCTCTTCCCCCCAATATCCGCCTCCTTCCAGTCTGACCAGTGTCCACCTGCTCTATGAGGGGTGCCGAGTAAAGAGGCCACCAATGTCTTCCTCTCTGTTCCCTACTGCTTTCTCTCTGCTACGTTTTCTTCTTTCCACATTTATCACTTTCTAACGTCCATCCATCCATCTTGCTGGCCGGGTGATCATTTGTTGTCTTCCCTCTAGGATCTAAGTTCCACAAGATGAGAAATCTCTCTCCCCCTCCCTCCCGTTATTTCTGTCTCAAATGAACAATGCCTAACCATGCTTGACGTTTAGTGAGTACTCAATAAACAGTTGTTGAATAAATTAAAGTTTTGGTAATACTATAGTAAGTTATTGATATTATTTTGATTAACAGGAATTTTTGTGCTAAAAAGAAATGCTTTATTCTTTAATCAAAAAAAAAACTGTAAATAGAAGGGGAAAAAACTTTAGTTGGCCATTGATGGCATTGGTGTTATCATAAAATTATGAGTGTTTTACTGTGTGAAATACAAGTATACAGGTCACATGTGTGGCTTGTAAAGCTGAGGCTGGTTGCTTTTTACCCTCACTTTTCATCCCTGCCCTCGCTTTAATTAAGTGGTCTTTTGTAGTTTCCAAGGGTAGCACGTGTTAGTCAATTCCTTCGATTTATCTGTAGGAATGAATCTGACATCTCAAGGCTAATGTCACGTCTTTAAAACAGAAACCCATCACCATGCTCGCTACAGCAACACAAGCTGGGTGCCCCGCTGAGTTAACGCGCCGTCCTGAGCCTCACCAAGAGTTATTTGGACCATGAAGTGAACACACAGATCGTTCCAGTTCCTTTTGCCGACAATGCCTCGAGCCTTTCCCGAATTTCTCCAGGAGTGCTGGTGCTGCTTCCCCTTTCAGAATTCTGCGCTAAAGCCTGTAGACTCTAAACTCCTTACTCAACAGGAAAGTCCACTCAAACCTTTGTCTTTGCTCCCAGCAATTTACATTTTTTCAAAGTTGCCAGTCTTCTAGCTCTAAAATATTTCAGTGGACTCTGCGCATAGGGTCAGAGGCTTCCCAGATGGTCAGCAGCAGATTCCGGCAGGCGAGGAGCAAGCAGAAAAGCCCTAGAAACCTTGATGGAAAAAAAGTCAAACTGACAAATGCAGTGTATTCGGGGCAGATACTGTAAAATCATTATATTTTCAACAAAGAAAGTAAGTGCATCTCTGCCAAGTCAGATCCTTGCACTTAAGCATTAAAATCTTTATCTTCACCAGATGCATAAAATGAAAACTAAAATTTGACAGGAAGAGAAAGGAACAGGATCAATTTCAGTTTCACCCTCCCCTTCTCAACAAAGCAATTTATTGGAGACACATTTGTACAGGCAGCTACCAACTATTAGGCAAATGAGAAACAACCCCAAGATGTGGGAATGAATCTGGATGTCAGATCAGGTGAGTGAAAATCAAGATGCTTTCATTAAAATGATCAAAGGTAGCAGCACATTTACATTTAAAAGCTAATTTGCATGCTAAGCAAAAGCGATTCAAATTACTCTTTGCTAAAAACAAAGTAAGTGAATTTGTGGAGTACATACTTAGTACTGATGAAACATTTATTGAGCCTAAAAAGCCAGTAAACAACCTACACATCTAGAGAGCCCTCCTCAGCCCTCCATGAAACAAGTACATACTCTAGTTTATTATTTTCCAGCCTTCTTCATTCTGAATTACCTCCATTACACAGCTGCTTGCTCTAACTGGGAAGCAGGGATCCAAGTGATGGCCTGTGGGCTGACTCCATAAAGGAGGACAATTCGGCCGCACAGGGTTTCATTCGAATCCTTTCCTGCTGGCATGCATGGACTCATGCAGAGACTACCCCTTGCTGTAGCTTCCTCGTTTCCTTAGGCCAGACCGGAAGGCTTGGGGACCTTGGAGTAACCAGAGTAACACAAAGACCAACCAGCACAATTCATACACACAACTACACTTCAGAGAGCTGCACCCCTGACCTGCCAACCCTGCAGCTCCCAGAACTTACTGGGAACGCCTGAAATTACCTTGAGAGCCAAACATAAGCCAAGAAGTCTTATTATGTTATAGTCATATTGCATTTCTGATCAGGAAGCAGATAACTCTATTGTTTATGACTTGTTTTCTCAAATATTTGTTAAAAGGACTTTTATTGGTTTCAGAAGGGCAAACTATCTGCTAAATATTTGCAAACCAAAAGTTGGAGTGTGGTAGCTCAACATCATTCTTCCCTGGGGCGGAAATGCGGGGTGGTGCTGGAGTCCTAAGGGAGGGGACTGGATTTGGTTCAGGCTAGTCCCTGCTTTGTGCAGGTAAGTCATGTGACTTCCTCAGCCTCATCAAAGTGTGAAGAGATGTTTATTTACAGTTCCTGACATACACTGATGTTAGAGTAACATTAGATCCTTCCCCTCTTGCACTGGCTAGGGGGGAAAAACACTAAAAAGTACAGACCATCCTCTGCTTGAAATTTGAATATTTCTTTTAAAAAAATGGCATTTGCTAATATTCTCTTTTGGTTATTGAAAATCCCTTTCCATCTTTTATATAAGTTTTAAAAAAATATATAATTGCACATAGCTTATTTGGTTTACAAATAATTTTTGAGTAAATAAGTGAGTGAATCAAACAAATAATCTTTGACAATGAGTTACACTTCTTCAGTATCTGCTGTTCCAAATTTGAAACATAGAGAGCTGTAATTCTTGGTATTAGCACTTGAACAACACAATGTTCTAAGATCTCTCAGTATTTGTTAACAGTTTTAAATAGAGTTAACTCAGAATAATATAACAAGACAGGGAATTTCAAATATGCTGACTTCTTAAAAAGGTTAACATATCTACACGTTTCAAATTTAATAGGAGGCAAAAGGACCGTCATCTTTAAAAATACAAAGTGATAGGTTTTAGCATGCAGTATAACTGTTATAGAATGTTATATAGAGTTCAGCGTACTTTGAATTTTAGCTTTCCTAATGTGAATTAGTTTATCCCAAAATGTTCTTACTCCTGGGAAGAGTGCTTTCCCCTGTGTTAAAAACTCTACCAAGGAATAAAGATGTAACTGAATAGTCAATCATTAATAACTAATTAAAGGGAAGCCATGAGGAATGGATGTTGTTCATATAGCAAAAACTATTCTTT
This sequence comes from Rousettus leschenaultii, assembly GCA_015472975.1. Classification (NCBI taxonomy): domain Eukaryota; kingdom Metazoa; phylum Chordata; class Mammalia; order Chiroptera; family Pteropodidae; genus Rousettus; species Rousettus leschenaultii. The sequence continues at coordinate 148,555 of BNJM01001196.1, read as the reverse complement.
TGATTCTCCAGAGGACACAGGCTTCTCTAGGTCACTAATATCAGCTCTTTGTATAAAACAGTTATCGCGAACAAGAGATGCTTGGAAGTCTGCCTCCCACTGGAGCAGCAGGAAAGTGCCTGTCTCTGCCTCAAGGGGTATTTTGTGTGCAAGTAGAAACCCAGAGAAACCAGTTTCTCCAGAATCAGTCCACCAGGGGACCAGCTACTCTGTCCTGAGCCCCCAGCCTCCTAGGACAGGACTGCTGTTTTACAGGAACCCTCTCACTGGATTTCACTGTGGCATGTCACACTCTCTAGTGTGCTTCTGAAATATAACCCTCTCCTGTTTCTCTTCCTACTCATTTCTTTTCAATTTTGTTCGCCTGAATATTTTTTCTGAAAACTTTTAAAAATTTGATGTTGGCATGGAGGTGAGTCATGAGGCCTCTTTTATCCTCCAACCCATCCCTGGGGAACCACGCCCCTTTAGGGACTAGTCTTTATTACCACCGCCAACTTCTCCCCAAGGCCTTTGAACCTGCTCTGGGCATTCCACTTAGATGACTCACAGACGCCACACATTAGTCTAGGCGCCTGCAGCCATCCAAACGAAAAGCTTTAGAATCACTCTGGCAATTCCTCTGGGCCCTGCATATTGTCACTTCTAAAAAGCTCTTAAATTTATCTCCTTTTATACCTTCACTGTTGCCACCACCTTAGGGGAAGAGAGTTAAACTATTCTGCCTGATTCCTACTAATTCTTAACCACAGTCACCTGGGGAGTCTGTTGACTCCTTAAACCCTACAGCAGAATCTTGGAGGGCAGAGTTTGAATAACTTCTCCAGGTGATTCCAGTATACAGCCAAGAACATTAGATGCTTGCCGTGTTATCTCAATTACTCTTGACCGCATCTCCATTTATAGAAGGGAAAATCACAGCCTCAGAGATGCTAAGTCATTTGGCTAAAATGAGATGGCTAATAAGTGACAGCCGAGATTCAAGGTTTATCTGATTCTGAAGTTTGGCTCTTCCCATTTCCCCATCACTAACTTTCCATCTATGTATCCAGTGCTTCCCAAACTGTAAGCTGCATAAATTGTAAGGTTTTTTGTTTCTTTTTTTTTCATGCAGGTTTCTATGCCAAACTCACAGAAATTCTGATTTGTATAGGATTAGATTTGAATCCAGGCATGTGCATTTTAACAAGCAGCCAGGGGATTCTACATATGGATGCTTTGGTTACTTCATCAGACATATTAACATTTTTTCCTTGAAGTGCAAATAGGATCACATCAATTTTCCTGTCAATCCTTAAGTGGCTCCCAGTTAGTTTCACCATAAAGTCCAAATTCCTAAGCGTGATGCATGTGACCTCCGCGTGGTGGTCACAGTCTAATTTGTCCCACCTCTCGTTTTTCCCTTGCTCTCTGCACTCCCATCACACAGAACCAAATGTTTGCTCTTCAGTGACAAAGTCGCACCTTTTCACAGCTTCAAGTGTTTGCACATGCTCTGACCCTCATCTGAAAAGCCTGGAATTGTGTAATCCAGCTGCTCTGTCATTCCTGCGGAGCCGGCTGCTGCTTCCTGTGGTTCCTTGACTCTAAGGCCATCAGTCCCTCCTGTTAACATTTCCAGGAGCCAGTGCACTGGCTCCTTGTCTACCTCTTGCCGTACTCTAGGAGGTAAAACTGGAAATTCCTCTTTGCATCTCTAGCATTAGTACAGTCCTTACACAAAACAGGCCTTCATTAAGTATCTGGCATGTTGAAAACAAAAAAAAATGAATCAATTGAATCTTGGCAGTTAATCCTAAAAACTTAAAAATTCTGTGGATATATACCAATGAATCACATGATCAATGAACTAACTCCTTTGGCATTTCATAGGGTCACATAATGGTCAGAAGAGAAGGAATTTTGAAGATTACGTCAGGTGACCTCACTTTACAGATGGGAAAATAGAAACCAGGAACAATTCAGCAACTTTCCCAAGTTTGCTCAGTGAGGTCAGTGGAAGCCAAAGCTTTCCTTCCCCTGGTCTAGTCCTCCTTTCACTAGGCCTTGTTGCTTGTTTTCTTTCTCTTCCTTTATTCTAGTTTACCAGGAATTAGCACTTATTTGAGCCCCCACCCTGTCTGAGGCACTGGGCCGGGTATGTTATCTCAGCATTGCATTACTTCATTCTGTCCATCATTAGACACACGCCTTCCCTGTGCCAGCTGCCAAAATTGTCACTATCCCTAAGAGAGAGTCCGCCACCCCAACAAGATTATAGTCTAAAAGAGAGGCCAGGTAAATGTGCAGCGATCAGGACATGGTGCCTCTAACGTCCATGTTAGATTGCCAGGCTAACCAATGAACACTCTGTGACATCCTTGGAACTAAACACGGAATGAAAATTTGGTGAGAATGTATACAAAGGACAAATGTCACTGCTTCTTGTTTCACCAAATTTGTAATAGAGACCAAAAAATCAATCAGAAAACAACTAATAAAGCACACACTCGAGAAGTTTCATCCTAACTCTCCAGTCATAAGATTGTCCCCCAAAAGTCCCCTCTGCAGTGGGGCTTTTGATATCCCATGACTCCCAAGAGAGAATAAAATGTGAGGCCTCTAGGACCATAATTCCTAATGCCTGAATCCAAAAATGGACACAGTAGACTGGGAGTGACACAATGAGCTTTTAATGCTGCACCTCTAGGTGAGGCTGGTTTACCCATAAATTGAATGAGTGTCTTAGATTTAAAATAATACTTGACTTCAACTCAATCTTCATTAACCCTCTATCATGAACCAAGTCCAAACTGAGTTCTTATTCATCTAAGAATATTTAGAGAGAGACATGACATTTGGTGTTAATACTTTTGGAACTCTAGGTATCCCTCTCTTACCTATGGCTTCTAACCTTTTTTTTAAAACAAATAATTCAAAAGGAGAAACAATCAAACTCACAAAAGCCTTCATATAAAGTAGCTCACTTAGCATTATGGACAGAGTTAAATTCGAAAGTGTTTATAGTCAGTTTACATATCTAGTGGGAATTTTCAGTGACTTCAAGATGCTAATTTTGTAAAATAAGCCTCCTGCAGAGATTGGTTAAGCTCCTGGGAAAACTAATTCTCGATGTTCACAGTAGATGAGTATCACTGTAAGCTCTGGGCACTGTAGCAGCTGCCAGAACGGTGACCTCACAGAGCCCCACGTGGCCAGGGCAAAGCTCCTGCAGGAGGGAAGGCCTCAGGTGAAACCTGAGAGATGGAAGGCAAAAGCAAAGCTGTGCCCAGGAGCAGGAGCAACAGGTAGGAAGGCCCCGAGACCCGGGGCTGTAGGCCTGAGAAGACCTCTGGGCTTGCTTGGTCAAAGAGTGGCTCTATGGAAGGCAGGGCACTTGAATCTCACATATATGAGAACTTTGTGCAGAACAACACGGAGAAACTCCCTCTGTTTGAAAGGAAATTGGTCTCTACTTCATGTAGAAAAACAGTCTCCTTAAGAGAAGAGGCATCTGAGAAATGCAAAGGAAAGGGCTTACGGAAGGGACTGACTCAGCTGGCTATAGAGTAACCACACCCTATAGATCTCTGAATGGCCTTCTGTAAACTCTCGTCACACCTATAAGAGAAACCCTATAGATCTCTGAATGGCCTTCTGTAAACTCTTGTCACACCTGTAAGAGAAAGGATCTGTAAATAGATAGCACTGGTGGTCTGGGAATTCCTTTCGCCTTGCAGCCCCCACGCGAAACTCCCCTCCCCATCCTGAGTCAAGAGGTGCATGTAGAACCTCGGACAAACGAATCATGCACCCCTTCCATGGACACTGCAGAGGTATGTGAGCTGTAAGAAATCTAACCAAGGGGAGCTCGTGCTTTGGTGCAGTTAAGCTCCACACGCTCTGCTGGCAAATACATTCTCTTTCCTCTAACAAAGTTGCCTGGGCATCCAGATTCTCCCATTGGGTGTCAGTTTCTGCAACATCTTGACCCACGCAGTCAGTTGACCTTTGAATAAAAAAATGCAGCACAAGGATTTATATCTCATGGCCTTGCAAAATCCTGGAACAGATTGGTTTTTTGTTATGTTTTGTTTCATTTTGTTTTGATTTTCCTGAAGGGTGAAATCAATGAGGCATTTTCAACAGTCAGCAATATGTTCATGGAAAAGTGCCCATCCTCTGTGTGATGCCTGTGGTGGGACCTGAGGAAAGCACATTGAGACCCCAGGATCAGGGTGTCCCTGGAGGAAGGGAACAGGAGCGTACCAGGGTTTGCTTAGGAAAGTCCAGAGTCATGAACTGGACACAGCACTGTGTGGGCAAGATTTGGGAGGCTGCAGTGATTCAGAACCTACACGTCTTCCAGGGGCTAATTTCCAGGCCACAAGAGAGCCTATTGTCTTAAATCTTAATCTCAGTATTTCCTCCCCATCCCAGCAGGTGCAGGAAACGACTGAGGTCTGCACCAGCAGTCGAAGGATCAATGAAAGATGCTCCTGTTGTTGGATAAAACATGGAGACAGCCTGGCAGCGGAAGGTGATGACAAGCTGAGAACCGGAGGGAACCACGGTGCAAGCTCCACAGTACGGCCAGGGTTGCGGGAAGCGGAAAATGTGAGAATGTCGTGCACTGCTCCCCCTCTTTAGTGGGCAGCCCTCATCAAGGACTTGGCCCTTAGAGCAGAAAAATAAGAAAAGAGTCAGCCAGACCTGAATTTGAACCTAGCTCGACCCCTTAGCAGGTGTATAGCTTACTTGATAATTTTGAACCTATAATTTCATCTGTAAACTAAGGGTAATGATATCTCTTTCATTGTAAGGATCAGTGAAGTGACATTAGATATTTTACATAGTAGCTGACATATTGTAGGTATATGAGAAGTGATAAGTGCAATAAGAAAACTAAATAATATCTAAGAATGGTCATTTATGGTTCATAGTCCACAACTACCTATAAATCTAATTACACGTCCTTTAAGTGACTAGAATTGATGACCAGGATAATGTGATAATTGAATAAAAATATAATAGCTCATTCTACACTCAGCTACTAGTAAATAGCATCATTGCTAATTATGTAAAGACAAGAAAGCATCTGCATAAAAGCTACCTAAAAATCCCAGCGTGTACTATTTCCAGGAGTGCTCAGAATAAAATACTTCATTTATAATATGGCACAAGCTTGGCTCATCTTATTTAGTAAATGTCACAGTTATTGAAGCAAAGAGATTGCAGTGAAAGTTCACCCTGTAAATGCACAAATCATCAATTTTCAATAGTTTATAAAAGTAAAATATATTAATAATTACTTGTGAATATCTCCTACAACTACAAATTTCTAATTCAATGGAAAAGAAAGGCTCAAAAATCTCTCTGATAAAACAGATTTGTTCTGCGTGTGATGTCACTTCTTCTATGACTATTATAATAATTATTATAATGGCCTCAGATACTTTGCTAGTTTTACTGATTTCTAAATCGAGCCACATTTGTCCTAACTATGTTAATCAAAGGACATAAATAGCCATTTCACAGATGAAGAAGTAGACATGGCTGAAACATGCATAAAGATTTTCAACTTTACTCATAATTTTTAATAAAATTACTTCTTCCTTTAACAGACTGGCAAAGATAAAGAATTTGATAACATAATGTTGGCAAAGGTGGAGAAAACAAAAGTAATATTACATTTTAATGATACAAACCCTTTAGAATAGAATTTCTACTATCTATACAAATTTAAAATGCATATACCCTTTGACCTAGTAATTCCATTCTATGAATCACAAAGGGTTTCCACTTGTAGCCCACAACATGGCCCCACACAAGACTGTTATCCCGTCCTTTAAAAAGCATGGAAACCTGGCACTGACTTGGCCTCCTTATGGACAAAGTGCTTTCAGGCATCCCGTTCCAGGACAGGGAGGCTTCAGCCATGCTGACTATTTGCTCTGGCAGGTGATTTTCCTGCAAACCAGCTTATGTAGAGTTTCCCACGATTTTTCAGCCGCCTTTGCCTGAGTGTGCACAAACTCACCGCTCACTTCACAGAGTGGGATGAGTAACGATCCTTGACTCACTCTCACCACCCAGCGCTTGCAGCAAATGCGACGTCACGGTCAGGACCGGCCTTTTCTTTCCACGTCACAGATAAACGTTTTGCTTTGGCCATGATTGTCATGGCGCTCTGTGGGATACGCTTCTGTGTGGTCTTCAGTCCAGGTCCTCACGAGTGTCTCACTGTGACACAGGCCCTCCTCAGACGGTTGCCTCTCTCACTGCTTCAGTGGAGCAGGTACTGTGACAGCTGCCACCACGTTCTCGTGCTTCAGGATTGCAGCTGTGGCGAACGGGGAGTGCCCGACTGGCCGGCAACACCCATCGCTGACCTTCCACCTTCACAATCCTTAAGCACTTTTTCTCATTTCCAGGTCCGTCACTCACTGTGGCCTCTTACTGGCCACATTAGTAGTGCATTTTGTACACTCAGGGGCCATGATGAACAAAACACAAGGTTAAATCAAACACAAGAGAAAATAATACACTCGAGGGACGGTAAACAGATGTGCGAGGCTGCCGCCCATGTAACACAGTAAGAGTTTACAGCAAACAGTAAATACATTCACGAACATAGTCATTTACTATCAAGCATTACGTACTGTTGTACAAGTGAAAAATTCTCCAGTAAATTAGTCACTAGGGCAAGGCAGGGAGTAGCGATATCTTCAGGCGCCAGCTCTCAAAAACAAAACAAAACAAAACAAAACGAAGAAAAAAAATAATAAAAACAAAAACAACATCACTCCCAGGATGCAGATAACAGCACTGTCTACCAGGCCCTGTTGCCATAAGATTTAAGAGTCCCCCAGAAACAACAGTTTTGCACCAGACGATAACAGCTAACTTCTGCTTCTACAATCTGCTTAACATATAACTAGGGTGTAGTTCTAGGATATGTCTTGTGCAAAGATATACTGATGGCTAACTTCTGCTTCTGTAAACCTGCTTGCTTGTTTGATGTGGTTTTAGGCTTTATAAGCTGCCTCCTCTGAAAGCTCAGGACTGATTCTCCAGTGGGGAGAGTCAGTCGCCAGCTGGCTAATAAAGGCTCATAATTAATCTCAATTGGATCCATGGGTCTTAGATTTGAACACACCACAACACTGTACATAATAGTATGTGCTGTACTTTTATGCACCTGGCAGTGCAGAAGGCTTGTTCACACCAGCACTGCCACACACGTGTGAGTAATGTGTTGTGACAGGAAGATACGATGGCTGTAACATAATTAGATGATGGGAAATGTTTCAGTTCCATTATAATCTTATGGGACAGCCGTCATATACATAGTCTGTCATTGACCAAACCGTCACTTTGAGGCCCACGACTGTATTCTTGTCTGACTACATCACAGAAGGAGAGGCATAATAAATTTTAAAATGGGATACTGAGCCTTTGACTAGTGATCTAGCTTGAAGGGGCAGAAATGGGGCCAAGCCGTGGTCTCCTGCACCCAAGTTAAGTGCTCTAAATACACTGCTTCATCAAGTGTGAGAAATATCTGAAAACTAGCTTCAGATTTGCATTTGAAGGTAAATTGCAGAACATTTTAATACTTGCAGCCATATATTTTAGACTCACAGTTTAAAGTTTTTATTCTGAAACATGAATAGACATTCATGTTATTCCTAAACTCCGCGTTCCAAAACTGCAAAATGTTCTCAATATTAATGGTCCTACGACTTTGGAAGCTGAATCCCAGTGAATTCTATAACACATGTTTTCTGTTAAAAGTCTTGTTTTTCCCAATATAGTCTTTGTAATCATGACAATTTCTTTAATTGAAAGTTCTGATTGCAAAGGTTTTGTAACCACGGGTCTAAAGGAAAATATAACAATATCCATCGGGCACATCCTCCTGTTTTCTTTTTTCTCCCCGCTCCCTCGGTCAACGTTCCTCTTGCCTTAGGTTCGGGTTGGCTCTTCAGTGTCACTATGAGAGGTCCCTCCTGCATAGGCAGCTGAAACAGACTATCTGTGGAAAGACAGCTTTCTGTCCCCAACACTATTCGTGATTACCAGATACGGTTGTGCCTATACGTGTTCGGTGAACTTTTTGAAAAATAGATACCACATTCAAATAATCTTTTTTAGAGAACCTGGTGACAGGAAATGTCAACATCATTAATCATATATTAAGTTTCATTAAAATTAAAAGTTGGAAATAATTAGCTTCTGCTGCTTCCTAAAGTGGTAATTATAGACCATTAGGGAATGATATGATCTCTCAAGTTTCCTCCTTTAAACATTAAATGCTAAAGATAAAAGATTACTTTTAAAATAATATTTGAGACTTTACCTGTGGGAAAATAAACAATACTCTCATAATTCAGGAAATTTGAATTTTTATATGACTACATAGTGAAATTAATATGCTAATAGGTGTCATTTCATATGAGAGTAGAGTTAAGAAACATGTACATATCCATATTTAAATGTTTAAGGACATCTCTTTTCCTTCAATTAGAAGCATTTATCTTCTATTCCTAATTTTGTTTAAGTTATTCATTGAAAGATAGAAAAAGTATACACATTAGGTTATACAATTTCATTTTCGAAATTCTTTAGCAAGTTTCTTTTCTAACTCATTTCCATACAACAGTTTTTAAGCATATAATCTGCCTCTCCACTGATAATCCCGTTATTCCCCAAAAGTAAATTGCAGAATGGAAGGATAATGAATTGATCTAGAAAATACATATGATCTCAATGAAAGGTATTAGTCCTGTATTTTATACTTGTTTTGACAAAGAAATTATTGCTCACTAAGAAAGAGTAGCTACTCAGTCCTGATGTGTGGGCCACTGTATAAGAAGCAAAAGAGAAAAACAGATGGGGTCCTTTGTACTCAGGGAGTTGAGGAGACGATGGAAAGAGAAATGTCGGTAACACCAACAGAAGGCCCAATATGCCATTACAGAAACAAAATGGCCTTGTGTTTTTGGAAAGGAGATGTGAAGTGAGAAATCAGATTGTGTGGGTACCTCTGCCCAGGTCCTGGGAGAACGGAGATGCCCTGACAACGAGTTAAAGGCTCAAAACAGAAAGAAAGCAACCTGTAGTGAGCACCTAACCGATATGCAGCAGGGTTGCAGGTGCTCTACATTAACACTGCATTGGTAGAAGGAGCTGCACTAGTTGGTGCACAAGGAGAGAAGTTGGGAAGAGAGAAGAATCATGGCCTAAGCTAGAGAATGTGGCATCACTTGACGAGAGGCAGAGGCGAAGTCGTAGGAATGGGTTAGAAATTGCCGAAGTAAAGACTGGAAAGAGAAATGATTTGAATAGGCAATATCAAGTAGTGCCTGTGGAGGCGGGCAGTGGAAAGGGTAAGAAACACTGAACATACATACTCTCAGACAAGGGTCAGGTCATATACATAAAAGCTAGAACTCTGACCACGACCTGCAGCCCCTGCCCAGGTCATTGAGCCCACCATCTACAGTAACCGGCCAGAGGCAGCCCGCTCTAGGTCAGACTTGCACGAAGTCAGGCTGCCGCCTCTGGTAACAACCCAGTAAACTACACAGTGACTCTGTAACTGAAATGGCCAGGACTTGATTAACCACAGCTGGCTTCCCTAATTGTTGTCCGCACTTCTAACCCAAGGTCAACCGGAGAGAGCCAATGACACTCCTGAAAGTAATCACATAAGATGTCAGCCTCCAGCTTCCCCAGGCCTCCCATAAGGGCACAGCTGAAGCCTTTCTTCTTCCTGCTGTGAAGATTTCCCATTCCTCTGCCTGCCTTTGTATCTCTACCTAATGCACATGACGGTGGCTGACTCGTTTGCTGTAGCAAACTTTGAAATAAATAGCCTTTTCTTTCCCATTTGGTTGGTATTTGTCTATTTCCACAGGATTACGTCCCGACAGAAGTTAGGATTGGAAAAGGTAAGAGAAACCTCTTCCTCTGAATAAAGGTGGGAAGAGGGAAGGATGAGTGAAGACACGCAGGGATTCTCAGTTGGAAAGAAAGCTGAAGGAGCTGTATCAGGTGAATGCCATCTTCTCAACTAAAGTAACCTCTAAACAGAGACCCGGGAGAAGTAAGGTTACAGCTGTAGGAAAGGGAAAGGAGTTAGAACTGGGAGAAACAGGGAGCCAGTAAGAAATGCATAAAATGTTTCAGTTCTGGTTAACATAGTAGGTTAAACATAAGTGCTTCCCTCCTCTCCTTGAGATCCTAGAAGATTCTGTAAGAAATAGTTACAGAATGAAAGACCAAAAACACATCAAAAAATTATAAAGAAACAAGTTCACCGTGTGTTCAAACAGGGAACCTGGGAGAAGACGTAAGGCAGGAGCTCTAGTTCCAGTTCTTGGATTTTTTCTACCATTTCATCATCACTGTTTGTTTAGTACCTTGGACATCAGTTTGCAGCGCCAGGCACTCTAGGCTTCTACATTCTTTGGTGTTCCCCTGGAGGTGGGAGTGTGGGTGAGTTCCTCTCTCTCTTTAGTCAGAAGAGCACTTCACTGTCAAACATGGAGCCAACAACCAAATGGACTGTTCTGAATTTGGGAGCAACACTGTAATTTAAAAACGTGATTGGGTTTGTCAATACAAAGCATGGTAGATCGGCGTTAATGTAGATATGAGGAAAAACCTGGAGATTAAAAGGGGGATGAAAAACGGAATATAAGCTCTTCCTTATTTTGGAGCAAAGTAATATGGAATGTAAAAGAGGACTGCAAACACCTGCAGTGAACTTTTGTTGTCCTTTAATAAAAAGAATAGTAACCAACTTTAATTGATGATTATTGTATGACAGATGTTATGGTATGAAAGGTACTTGCATTAACATATTTAGTCTTTACAGAAAGCTTTTAAGTAAAACATTATAACTCTCTTCATTATACAAATGAAAAAAAAATGTAGCACAATAAAATCAAGAAACTTGCCCAAGATCTTAAATCTCCCAGCCGGTTCGGTCAGATTGAAACCCAGGTAATTTGGCTCTACAGCCCATGTTCTTATGCCTTGGATATGAAAGGGAGGAAGGGAAAGACAGTAATTGAAAGAGCCCTTCCTCTACCAAATACCCTGGGGGACAATCTAATGACACTCTTGGAACTTAGGATTTTGGTTTTAAGCATTCTTCATAAAAGGAACCAGGTAGGGCTCATTGGAGAGCAGATAATACCATTTCTCAGAGCTAGAAAATTCAAAACGGCACTAGCATGGCTTGTTGTGGCAGGAAGCAAGGCTGCTCTAAGGAGCAAAGGATGGCTCACTCTAGCCAAGTAATAAGTTAGGCATCAAAAGGGAAAACAAAGATTAAATTCCATTGCAGCAAGATAGTCCTAAGATCATGATACTAAATGAGAAAGTATAAAATACTAGGTCATTGTCAAAGCATAAAGAGGTCTCGTAATATTAATTTCATCTATAGATACAGTTTATTACTGTAAGTAAGGCAATAATGGATCAGAGGAAGAGCCAAAAAAGTATGTGAAAAATACAAAGTAGACAAGTCAGCTTTTTCCTACAGAAATTGGAAAATTTTATAAAGTTTATGTGAAGTGTGCATGTGTAAGGTTGGCCTCTTGCAAAGTGAGTCTGGTACTTGCTATACTTTCTGTGGCCAAACCTTGGGGGTGTAGACCACCCCTTATTGGAGAACCACTATGGTAACTTAAACACGAGTTACCTAGCCTGAACTATCACCTGGGTCCCATTCTGTACAGACTCAAGTTCATTTACTTTAGGATGAAAGAAAATTCCTGGGTTCTGGAACAGGAGTGATCATATACGTAAACTGAGTTGGTCCATTCATGTCATGCTTCAGACCAGGTGGATGTAAGTTAAAGGCAATATGCAGATTTGTGGGCCACAGTGAGCAGAAATAGGCCAGTGGACCCCAGACCTGGGAGCAGATTCAGGAGGATGAGGAACAAGAGCAGGGGCTTCCAAACCACCTGGGAGAACAGGTGGCAGGCGTCCACCAGTAACAAGGCAGTGATAACCCACCCGAAATTTTGTTTACTCGGATTGTTTTCTGAGGGTCTGCAGAAATTAATTGTCACGTTGTTATGGAAATTGGGTCTGAGGTAGAAGAGGAGCAGGGCACAGACTGGTTCTGTGTCATTTATCAGGGAGACGTGATCAAGGAAGGTCCTTTCTAGTAAGTGGCTGGGAGTGTCTCCAATAAGTGGGTGACCAATAACCCCAAACGACTGATGTAGGATCTCTCCCGGAAAGGTGAGGCAGATGTAGCTGACACACAAAATGGGAGCCTCTCATCTGAAAAGGTGGGTGTTCCACTGTGAGCAGGTGTTCTGCACCTGAGCAGCACCTGGAGGTAAGTTCCAGTGTTCCGACTGCTCCCTGGGGATGCAACATGTGGGAAACTTCACTGTGCACAGTTACCCCTTGCAATGGTATAAAATGATGATTAAGGGCACCAGCGAATCATGGAACAGCCAGGCCACAGCACGTATGCAATCTAAACCGGTGGGATAAGCTGTTCTTTACTCTCCAGAGACGCCCCAGAGCCCAGTGAGATAGTTTCCTAGTGGAAACTAGAAAACTTGCCTTTCGCCCTCTTAGGTAGTCAAGTGACATGGAGGTTAATATGCATATGAACTGAATCACCAATTAGAAGCGCACTGGGAACTGATGGAAAGTACACGGGAATTCAATACAAAGAGACAAAAAAATAGGTCAAAGTCGTTTACTCAGATCAGAAGATCATCTTTCTGAGTGTCACAACCGAAGCTGGTCACAAGGCACTTCAGATGATAAGTTTAGAGCAGTTTTTATTTTATAGATTCATGGAAAATTATAATCAAGAGTATCATTATTCTACTGTAAAAACAGTATTATAGCAGCCAAGTAATGAAAAAGAGAAAATAAATAAAAATAAATGAGACACAAATTTATAAATAGGAAGATTTATAGGGAATTGCATTTTTCAGAAAGACATATCAAAGCTGGGGAAATAACGGCAGACAGTGTGATTCGGGGAGCAAGTCCACCAGTGGGAGCCTAAGTCTAGGCTGGTCAGTAGAGAGAAAATGAATTAAAGCAATACATTTACAAAAGAGTGCACTGGATGAGGAGACCTTGGGAAGAGGCCATCAAAACAGTGAGGAGCCACAGACAGTGTAGAATGAGGAGAGCTACACACACAGCGGGAGTTTAACCACCAGGCAATAAGATTTAGCAAAGATTGAACCGAGCAACACCTTAAGGAGAAAACCATGAAGAGAAAACGGTGAGTGAAGTGAATGGCAGTTGGAAGCTGAGCAGCATGTGATCTGGTGAGAACCTCCTTAAGGCAGAGTCTGGGGAAGTCAGAGCCAGAGACGGGATGAGGGATGAGAAAAGGAATTCACACAGAAGGCCCACCTGGGACTCGCCTGCTCAAGGACATCTGCAGATGGGTGGTTTCCACTCTGGTCTACATTGGCGCCAGGGTACTTGGTGAGTGCACCCCCAAATGATCTCCTCTCTTTTACCAGAGGTGCCGCTGCCTGGATCCGAAGATCAGCCAACATGTTCTCCTCTGCAGGCTGAGGGATGGGAGCGATAGCCAGGCTGCCCGGGGGACAGGATGGTGCAAGCAGGAGTCAACCAGTCTATGAACCGGCAGCGTGGTGGAGCCGAAAGACCCAAGGAGGCAAGTGAAGGTTTTAGGGTGCCGCAAGAAGCAGCATCGTGGACTAGCAAATGGATAACAGGAAAATGAAAACAGATTTAAAATTTAAAAAGAAGGGTCTGGTGGCACAGAAGGAGGTCCAAGGACCTGAGAGACCGAATATGCAAATGGACAATGGCCAGACCACGTATATAAAAAACAGAACACTGAACCACCACCTACAACAACCCGCCTAGGAAACCAACCTCTTAAGCACAGTAACCAGCCCAGAGCTGATCTGCTCTAAGTCACACTTACAGGAAGTCAGGCGTAATAACGTCGGAAACAATAATGTGTACAACCAAAATGGTCAGGACTTGACCAATAACTGTCAGGTCCCCTAATTTTTGTCCCCAGTTCCAACTTAGGACAAAGCTAGGTGGCTAAATATGTACTCCTAGCCGATCGCCCAGCACGCTCTGCTGTGAGCTGGCTGGCCTCCAGCCTGCCCAGGCCAGCAGCCTCCCATCGGAGCTCACCCGAATCTCGCCTTTCGACCATGAGGCTTTCCCACTCCGCTGCCTGCCTTTGAGTCTCTGCCCAACACAGCAATGGTGGCAGACTTCCCTGCTGTAGCGTGTGCTGAATAAATGACCTGCTTGTTCTACGTCTGGTCTTTGTTTATTCCGATCTCTAAAATCAGGATAAAAAGTAGATTCAGGATAAGCGAGGAAGTGAGAGGAATAGGAAGTTAGTTGTGAAGAGAGGAAGTGAATTTCTGACTCTGAAAGGCACGGGAAGAAGGTTAATACATACTGCTTGTCAGGAGTTTCTTGATACTTTGATAAAAGTTTATGCAATTTACTAAAGTCTCACAAACCTCATGAGACAGATTTTCAGTCTATCATTTTTAAGAGGAATAAAATTAAAATAATCTTCATAACTCATTGGGGCAGAACTACATCCAAGGCCGAGTTTACTCTTTTCAAGATGTCAGGGACTCTCCTTACCCTGACACCCAGTAGTTCTGACCAGAGCATTGCCACGACTGTCTCATCACTCCTCGCTTGGTCCTTCGGTGCTCCGCAAAAAAAAGGGGGGTGAATGAAATGATTAAGTTAACGTATTGCCCACATTTGCAGAGTTAGTAAACGATAGGATGTAGGTGTGAACCCAGCTCGTTCTGATTAAAAGACTATGGTTGTTCGCTGCGTAGGCTGACCCAGAAGAGACGTAGTTGGCAGGAGCACAGGCGAAGCGGATATTACACGTACTGCCTCGAGGTGGTTAAAAACAGGAAGGCTAGGATGCCAGGAAGTAGATTTTAGAGTGACCACGTTTTGTTCCAGTGGAGACAGGGACTGGATCGGGGTACAAGGACTCACAGTTGCCCAACCCTGATCCTGCATGTTGGAGAGAGAACAAGCAGAAGGTTCTGGGGATGAGGTGCATACAGGAAGTGCTTGCTGTATGGCTGAGAATGTAGCAGAACAGACACCAAGGACACGAGGGAACAGGCTGCGGGAGAGAGGGTGATCTGGAGTGGCTGCGAGTTCTAGAAAAGATGGCTGCACGCAGGGGCGCCTAGGAGCCAGGGCGCACTTCCAGCTCCCCAGGGAAAAGGCAGCAGGCAGACAGTTGGTAATTGGAAGAATATGTTCTAGATGGAGGGAAACTCGATGCTGAGTCGTCAGGATTTAGGTACTGACTAAGACAGAAGAATAAGCTGACCCAAAACTCAGTTTATGAGTTAAAAGGAAAAATTAAATTTTAGCTTCCTCCATGCACATAATGCCAAGGGTCCCTAGTTTTTGTTGAAAACTACCACTGACATCTGGTCATGTGCATTAAAAGGTGCTGGGAGTTTTGTCTTAAGGAAGTTGTTATAGTTTGACCTTTAAAACTTTGCTTCCTAGAAGCTGGGGTTTGCCGTTTAAAGCCCCCAGCAGTCTTTATTATAGGCTGAGGTGACAGAGAGGGGCAGAGCGCCTCCACTGCATGAGTCACTGGCCTCTTGTCCTCAGAATGTTTGCATTTGTTGTGCAGTAAGATTAACACAAGGTAGTGGTGCAGATGGAGTGTGTGGGGGCGCAGCGGGGGGAATGAGGGTGACAACCTGCTGTTCTACTGTTTCCCCAACGATCCCAATACAACGTTCCTCCCAAATTCAGTCTGGGGAGTAAATACACTTAGAAACACCTTTCGAACATGTACAGATTTCTCTCTTGGATCCTTTGTTCTGAATATAATACTGTTGCCTGGTAACTAGACTATAATGTATCATGTGTTGAAAAGAAAACAAACTTCAACTGTCTTTTCCAGACATTTTTTTGTACCAGGCAAAATATCCAGGATAAAACTACAAACACATTATAGCTTGTTGATTTGAAGCTAGAAAAGACAGGCGGTTAGACCGATGCCTAAACATTTTAATTAAAACTAACTATAAGCCAGCTATAATTAATTATTACCGTTGTAGTTTTGTGTTCTGACTTTGGCTTTGCAGCTACATGTATATAAAACTAGCCCTCTTATCTATGTGCCCCTCTTGGTACTTTTCTATACCCTCCCCCATGGACTCAAAGGAAAAGCAGCAGCTCGGGGAAGGGCAGCATGAGGAGATTTATGGGATGGCGCCATGCTCTGACGGCTCTGCCGTTATCGGGAATGACCCCAGGGAGTCGTGATTGAATGAAACTGCAAAGACGTAATCCAGAAACACAGTGGTAACGCTGTTGTCTTTTCTAGATCAATAACAACCTGATGCTACGCTAGGAAAGACTGGGGAGGCTTGTGTGTTTTCACGGACATGCTTATTTATTTAATCCCTAAGTTTTAGTTGGAGTTTTTCCTGAGATGTGTGCTTTTAACTTCCATTTGATGTAGCTGATGTGACCAGCACAGGGTTCCCTGTCCACCGGGGGCCCTCCTTTTGCCAGCCTCCTCACAGAACAGACCAAACCTCATACACACAGGCCTCCAGAAATGCAGACTGTACAAAACTGCATCTTGTCTACCATCCATCCGTCTGTACAGAACATGCAAATTGTAAAGTAAGTTAAACTTTACTCATTTTTATTTCCTTGGTCTTAAAATAAAGCCTTTTAGTGGACTGAGCGTCAGGCCTCGGCGTAACCCAAGGGGAACTCAGATGGCCGCATGTGGCTATGACACTTTTCTCTCCACTGTCCTGGGCCCTCTTGCTTTCTTGTCTACCCCCTAAAAGAGAATTTTTGTTTGTTACCTCTTACCGACATTTATTTTGACAATTTTTTTCTGAGAGTCCATCCTTATCCTCTCCCATGATGTCCACAGCCGAAAATATCAATGCGACGAGAATGGCAAAGCAGCAGACCAGGGCGAAGACCACGATGCACTTCTGCTGGGACTGCGGGACGGGAAGAAGATGGAGAGAAGTCAGAGGAGCAGCCTTGCTCAGGAAACTCAAGACTTGACAGCTCTTCAAAATTCCATGAAAACCCTTTGGGAAAAAATGACTTTCATCACTGCTCTCTGGGTGAAAATGCCTAAGACCTTTATGCTTATTCCTCAGCACTGCCTTCGATCCCCCCACTAAATGTGTGAAAGGATATTAAACAATTTGAACACTGTAGCAAGACTTCTAAACAACTTTGCTCTTCTTTCTAATCAAAAGCAGTTCCTAAAAGTTCACTATGAGATCCATCATTTCACATTAAAAATGAAACACAAAGCGGCTCAATAATATTCTCTGGCTCCTGTCATTGCCACCACCTTCCAAACTCTGTGCAAATTGTGCTCAAACTCTGTCTCCTCTTGCTTTTTCATCTCATTTCTCTAAGACCTTTGGTGATGGCTTAAGGTGGGATGCCCCCTGGGTGGTCAGTTTGTGTTCCGCATTGTGATCAGGGAATTGGATCTATGAGAGGCTGGCTTCACGAGTCATTTCACTGATGCTCGATAATCATATGGTCAATTAACTATAGTGCATTTTGAAAAATTGAATACAATTATAACCAACACTCATACGCCTGATACGATTTTCACTTAGAAACACAAGCTAAAGATCCAGTTGGTCCAAGCCACTTATGTCTTTGCCTTTAAGCCCAAGTCTTGCAATCTGAGGTATCCCTATCCCCCTGGATTCAGGGCCAAAGAAGGGAGGAAATCAGGCCATGATAGATGGGCAGGAGCCATGGGCAATGGGACAAATAATTTTGTCTGCATTCCATTTATCAGATAAATCTGGACAGGGAAAAGAAGAGAAATAACTATTTTGAAAAGTTTTTGTGCATCTTTTAGGGACTATTTACAAAGAGAAAAGGCTGATTTCTGACACAGTAGCCAATACTCCTTAGTCATAAGATGCATATATGTATACACACACACGTGCACGCGTGCGCACGCGCGCGCGCACACACACACACACACACACCCCAGAGCTTTGCTGAAACCAGCCAGCTTTACCTCCTCCTACAATCCTTTTGCCATTTATCTGTGTAGTCACATAGTCTCCAAAGAACCAAGAAACCTCTCAAAGCTCAGGGTTTTGTTTGTCCAGGGGTGGCCTCAGATTGCATATTACAGAGAAAGATGTCAACACGGAATAAACAGACCGGGCACTATCAGCTCAAAATGTTTTCGTTTTAGTGTTTTCTAATTCTCCCTCAAGTCTCCTCTCCCAGCAGAACCTTGTTCCAAGCCTGCTCCTGCCTGTCACTGTGTCCTTCTTCTGATCCATCCGGGAGGAAGTAGGGGAAAGCCGAGGAGGACACACCACTGTGCCCTGCCCCTCAGTCCTGGTTAGCACTAAGGCATGGATTATGTTTTATGCTTTCTATCTCCAGCAACTGGCATGGCACTTACAAATAGAAGGTACTCAAGAAATAGTTATTACATAAACAAATGCAACGTGAATAAACAAAGTGAAAATCGCAAGGGCATACTCCTGAGGATGCAGACGGACTTGAGGTGTTTCTCTCGAGACTCTGTCATTTCCATATTTTGGTGATCGTAAATTTTATTGCATGTCCTTTTCCACTCTCTGCTGGAGCTAGAGGCAAATCCATGGGCCATGGTTACTAACTATATAAAAATTGGCAAAATGGATGTGTATTCATCTTGACCCTTTATTTTCAAAATGTCCCTAATTCCTTCTTCACTTTTTATTTTTTAAAAAAGCAGCACAGTGAACTGTTTGAGGGTTTAAACTTTGGAATCAGGTTTCTTGGATACCATCAATTACTGATTGTATGCCCCGGAGCATTTTATTTAGTCTTTGTGCTTTAGCTTCCTTGTCTGTAAAATGGGGAAGAAAGGAGAAGATGGG
>BNJM01001196.1:72940-110208 GCA_015472975.1 Rousettus leschenaultii | reverse complement strand
ACTTCTCAAGTAATATATCACATATTTCTAATTTTACAATGCAGAGGATATCTTAAAAAACACCTCTTTGGAAAACTCGATTAATGAAGTGAAGGTCAATACGGTCCAAATTTGTGACAAAAAAGTCTCATTTGTATTGTACTGTTTTTGTTATGGGAGCTATAAAAACATGAATCATTCTATTTGTTAGTCATTTTGTTTTGTTCTATTGCCGACTCTTTGTTCTTGCCATTATTTTAAACGTTTCTCCAGTAACGTACCACACATTTCTCTGAAATACAGTCTGCTAACCTATGGTCTACACCAAAATTACGCCTACCTCATCAGGACTCCGCTCTCCAGGGATAATCTTAGGCGACAGTAGGCTATGTTTCTGTAGCTCTCTCCAGGCATTTCTATATATTGATGTACCTAGATAAATATAGAGTTTGAATTGGTTCTCTTTTTTGAAACAAAATAGAAGCAAATCATACATATTTTTTGCTTCTTGCTTTTTAAATAATTAAGTCTGAGATGCTCCTACAGGACACACAGCTATTTATTCCATTAATGCACAAAGAGTATAATGGACCGTCACAACGTTTTTACAAATATCCAAACATTTACAAATAAACACCTGCCAATGACTAACTTGCCCTGTAAATTTATTTCAAACCATAAACTTCATGGAGGATAAAATTTTGCTGTTCTTACTAGAAGAATATTAATGTGTCTTGGTGAAGTACAATTTAAGTAGCATTGTCCCATGCCAGGTGCCAGAGAAGGTGGAGTGAAGGACGGATTAAGCTCTGAAGTGGAGAAGAGTCTTCTGACAGAGAAGGATTAATTATTATGGAGACTGGTCAGGAAAATGGCAGTGTTTCTATCCTTCCCCAAAGCCCGGGCTTACCTCGGGGGACGTTCTAGCCATGGGCTCGAGACCCTGCTAACTCATTGGCTTTGCGTAAATCAAGCTTCCCATGCGTGTTTGATCATCTGTTACTCACCCTAGCAGTTTTCCACTTATCAAGTACAATACATGCTTTCAAGAAATATGAGTTCTCACACAAGTTTGAAATTTGGGCTTAGGAAACCGAAGAAATGATTCTTGACGTCCCTTTCATTGAAGATGATGGCAAATGCCAGTAGGAATTAATGGGGAAGAAATGTCTCAGTTCTCATTTATCCCAGAAGGGAGAAATGCTTCATGGTTACAGGCAGACCCTGAAAGCATCTGTCGGGCTGGCCAAGCTGAAACATACAGCACTTTTAGCTCCAGACATAACTGAGGATTCTGTGGAGGAACTGGCACCTGGGGTTATCAGTAAATTCTCAGTACTGTAAGAACTATCACAGACTCAGCCCTAAGGGAATCTGTGACTATCGGCACAGGTCTGTCCAGACAGACTCCAGTAAAAACGCCTTCACTTTCTGATATATGTTATCAGTAATATTATGTCATCATTCCCAAACCACTGGAGAAAATGCTTTCTGCCTCACTTTGTATTTCAAAACAGCAGAACGACACTGAGGTACTTCTGCGTTCACCTCTTAGTCGGACAAAAATTCCAAAGTGTCGTGACATACTCAGTTTGTGATGCCAAGGGAGAGCCATTCCTTGGCACGATCGCTGGGAATGCAAAATGGCAGAATCTAACATCATTTGCATAACCATCTAGTCTTTCACCCAGTATCCCTTTTAAGGAAAATTAATGCTAAAGATTCACTGGTAAGATATTAAGAAAAGATGAATGTGTTATAGGACTCAAACGGCAGAAGACTGGAAAGTCACTCAGCAAGCACCACTTGATTCGATTATGGGACATTCGCCCCATGGATGTACCTACCCCTGAATCAGAATTAGGAACCACGAGTTCATTGACCTCCCATCCATCACACATTATCCAGCTGTTATTAATCAGTATTCTTCTAAATGTTTTACATGGATTATTTAACTTAATCATCATTAAAACCTCATTGATCAAGAACTATTATTATCCTTATACAATGGAAGAAACTGAAACACAGGAAGGTTACATGACTTGCTAAACAACATATCCAATTAGGAAGTACCAGAGACAGTATTTTAAATCTGGCCCTCTGGCTGATAGGACCATGCCCGTAACTGCTAAACTAGACAGCATCTAACATCTCTTCAATTAATTAATGAATACTTGCCATCAGCATCTTCCATTTCACACTTGGACTTAAGAAAGAGGGATGCTATCGAATTTTTAACCTTGGGAGCCTGCCTGACTCTGTGGCAAGGGGATTTAGCCCCTGAAAAGGGATGCTCTGAGCCCGAGAAAGGCAGCCAAGTACTGATCCCTTTCTGGAATTCAACCCTTTCGGTTCTCAAAGACCCTCAGAAGTATTGACTGGTGACTGCCAGAAATGTGGTCTGGAACTCTGCTGCAGGAATATTTCTTTCCCCAGTTTTCTGTCATTCATTAATTCATAAAACATTGGCTAAGCATATCTAATGCGATGGACACATTGGCTAAGCATATCTAATGCGATGGGCACTTGTGATACACAGATGAATAAGACCAGATCCCAACCTTATGTGATTTTACACGCTAGTGAACCATCAGCTCTACTTATGGACACACATTCTACTTGTTCGACCATTTTCTTGACTCGATTACAAATGAGAAAATAGACTAGATGTTATCTGAACTGATCGACTCTGTGCCTGGGTTCATGATGCCACCTCATCAGAAGGTTGAAGCTGGTTTCAGGTTTAGATGCACCCCTCAAAGGGCTGTTTTCACAGTCTAGTCTGTATCTGCAGTGATGCCTCTTTACAGCTCTTTGCTTGACTGCCACAGGGTCTGCCCACTGGGAAGTGCCTGCCCACTTTTCAAAACTACCTTTTCTTCTCCCAGCCCTTGTCCCATTGGGACAGGTGACACTCTAGCATGGGCTTTTCCTTCTTAGAGCACGTGGCGCTGCCATGCTCACCTGCATCTTCCCTCTCCCTGGGCAGTGGATGAGACTACCTGCATCAATCCCATCTCCTTTCCTTGTAATACATCTCTCCCATCCACAGATTGTTCCTGTTACTGTCTTCCAATCGCCCCTTGTTTGTCTGTTGATGCTATTACTCTAGCACCTGAACACCAAACGGTGTCTGCCACATGGCACTTCCACGGAAGGATCACCTTGCAGCCACGTGGGGATGTGTGAGTTAAAATGAAGCCAAGAAAGGCACCGTTTTTAATTCTGTTCCTCACCATGACCTAAGCTTATGTTGAAGAGTTTAATATCACTTTCACATTCTTTTTATATTTTTTCTTCCTTTTCTTGCTGTTGTTGTTGTTTCTAGATTTCTCCCTGGAAATTTAAATGACAGTGTGTCACTTTCCTCCCTCCCAGCTGTATTAGCTTTCGGGTCTCCGGGCTGAGGCTCACTTGCTAGTTTCTCGCCCATATTTCTAACCTGTGCAGCACCTCTATTACCTGCTTTTCCTCACAGTGCTTTTGCTATGCCTTTCATTTCAGCCTGATCTGCACATTTAATTAGGGAGTCTGGGTCCTCCCATTTTAAAGAGGACATTAAGTAAGAGCAGTCGTCAGCAATACCAGGTAAATAATAGAAACTCCGAAGGAAGGAGTTGTACTGCAACAGCTCTCTGCAAAATAAGGGGTGTGTGAGGGTAAATGAAGATGTGGAAGATGTGATAAAACAGCAAGAAATATGACCTTACTAAAGCAAATGCCCCCCAGATTTGTCAGGCCATTCTGCACATTTGTCGGGGCAGCACCTACTAGTACAATATCAGAAGCAGGAATGCCAATAGAGGGTGATTGAGGTGAAGAAGTGAGACGTCATTTCCAGAGCGAGCCTAGGCAGATGCAGCCTCAAACATGAATGATTTTCACAGTTTAATCTCTAGGAATAAACTCTACATCAGACTTGGGTCAGATTTCTGGGAAACAGACTCTGAGATGAAATTGTACCAGGGAGCTCCCTCGGAAACAGCAGCTGTGAGGGAGGGAAGGAAACTGGATAGGGCGGAAGGAGTTGGACTGTCATGTGGTTTCAGCTAGGATGTCAGCTGATCTCCGTGAGTTTCCTTGAGCTGAGTGTGGCTGCAGAGAGCTGTGCTTTGAGCAAGGGGGAGAGTGTTTACATCCCCACATGGGCTGGGTGTCGTCCATACTCTGGCTGCCTCTCGGGAGGGAGGATAAACTTGGGCGACGCCACTCTCTTCTGAAGGAGGTGATTCCAGGCAAAGGACCTGACTGAATCATCACAGACAACTTCCCCAGAAGCTGGGAGAGAGCGCTTCAGTCCCAAAGGGGTCTGGGTGGTACAACACAACACCCGCCAACACATCTCATAAGACCGTGCAAATGCTCAGTGCCGTGTAGCATCACGGAACGATCCATATCTAGCTAGAAGCTTTCCTCTTTTGTCTTCTGTGGCTCAGCTGTCTGTTGCTGTCAGTCTGTGATCGAGGTGCTGGTCCAACACCCCTTCCCCTGCCTCACCCCCCACCTTGGTAGCGTATGCACCTCACACTCCAGCTCACGCCAGCCCCCATGCTTCCTCTTCATTTCCAGGTCAAACTCACATATCAGGGCCCCTTGCCGAGGTGCCAAGGGGAAGGCCCGGCTCCTGTCTCATCATGAGGACACTCAGCTGCACAGGTAAGTGACTGACAAGCCACTTTTGGGCCCACAAACCTGCCACTTCTCCAATGCCCCACACAGGCTGGTTCACGGGACATTGCTATCCTATTATGGACCTCGTAGACCTAATTAACACAGGCTACAGGACTAAAAGTTCCCTTCCGTCCTTCTGAAAACGTGAAGTAATGAGTGTAGGAAGGTCACACGATCTCTGCCTTTCTGCCTTGCAGGATGACTCACAGGCCTTCTCCCCTTGGAACCACATTCATTCCTATTGGCAACTGACACCATCGTTCTCTTCAGTCATATTTCCATTAGTTCTAATTAAGTCCCCACACTACATCACTACATGTTTCTCAAACCAGGGGATGCACCACCCCAATTCTCTGAAGGGAGAATGAAAAACAGTCTCCGATATATCTTTGTGGAACAATCTACTTTATTACAAGGTAAAGGGAAAACCGAGAAGTTTAGCAAGAACCACCCCTCCTCCACAAACATGAAGGAAGAGAGGAGCAAGGATGGGGAGAAGGGCCCCAGGGAAAAGAGTCCAGTCTCACGTTGCACCCAGGTAGGGGCGAAGGAGTGGATCTGCAGCGAGGGCGACCTCTTCTAATGTCCTCCTGAGGGCTCTGGGTGTGCTCCGAGCTGAAAAGTCCAGTGCTTCTGAAGGCCACAGAGATGTCCGCTACCATCCTGATGTGAATCCTGTGCAGAGAACTCAGGGCCAGTCTGCACACCGCATCGTCCAGTGGACCAAGTCCTTCACACGCAGTGTGTCCTCCTTGCACGGCTCCCACCTGCAGCACTTTGCATCCAGCCTTTGGCCGATTCCCGCACCTTATCACCAGCCTCCTTGAAGCTCAGCAGTTTTGAGTTCAGCCTTTCAAATGCAGGGAGATGGGCCTTGGCCCCCCAAAGTCTTTGTCTGCAGCCCTGCCTTGCTGTCCGGAGTCTCTGTTCACGGCTGCACTTTGTTCTTTCTCCCGCAGCAGAGGTGCCTGGCCCAAAAGCGGCAGAATGCTCTGGCCACTCGCCGAATGCCCCGTCTCCGCCCCGAGGAAGAGGTTGGGGTCTCAACCTCAGGCTGCCTCTCAGGGGCTCCGCTTTGGCCGCTGGTGTGGGAAGTGGAGACAGTGCTCCGAGGGCCAGGCTGGGGGGAAGGGCTGGAGGTCCCCGACTCCGGTTGGGGCGCAGGACTGGTGGTCCCACACTCTGGTGCAGTGAAGGCAGTGCTGGTCTCTGCCTCCAGCTGAGGTGCGGGACTGGTGGTCCCTGAAGCTGGTCCTGCTGAGGGAGCGCTGGTCCCCAACTCGGGCGTGGGTGCGGGAATGGCGGCGCTCCAGTCCGCTCTGGCTGCTGGACTGGCCGGCTCCTGGATCTCCCAGCCGGATGGCCGGACGCTGTGGCTCACGTGAGAGCTGGCAAGGGAGGACTCCGCGCCGGGGAAGGGCCTGACGAGGATGGTGCGGCCCTTCCCCTTGGGCGCTTTGTGGCTCAGTATCAGGTACGTGGCCATCGTTTGGTCATATTTGTTCTCGCGAAGAGACTCCTCAATCTTCTCTTGCTCTATCCCCAAGTTTCTCATCTCCTGGGTCACCTGGGGGTTTATCCCCTCGCATGGCGGCTCCTCATAGGGTCTCAGTTCCTCCTGCCCCGCATTCGTCCACGTGTGGCGTATGAGCTCCTCGAGTGTTCCTCGGTGGCAGGGGTCCACGGTGAGACACTTCCCTATGAGGGCCGCCAGATCTGAGGAGATGAAGAAGGGCAGGCGGTACTGCCCTTTGATAATCTTTCTCCCTAGTTCTCGCCAGTTTTCTGAAAAGAACGGCAGCCTTCCGCACACCATCTTGAATAGGATGACCCCCAGGCTCCAAACGTCCACTCCGGGACCGTCGTAGCTTCGTCCCAGGAGAATTTCTGGGGCGACATAATGGAGGCTGCCACAGAAAGTGGTCAGCTTCCGGCCAACGTACTCGTTACTGAGCCCAAAGTCCGCCAGTTTGACGTTCCGGTCGGCATCCAGCAGGATGTTGCGTGGCTTCAGGTCCCTGTGGACGATGCCCCTCTGGTGGCAATAGTGGACCGCTGACATCAGCTGCCGGAAGACGCGTCGGGCCTCGTGCTCTGTCAGGCCACCGCAGTCCCGAAGGTAGTCGGATAGGTTCCCTCCATCCACGTGCTCCATGATAATGAAGAGTGTGTTCTCGGTGTCAATCACCTCAAACAGCTGTACGATATTGGGGTGGTTCAGGCTTTTCATGGACTGCACCTCTCGGTAAGGTCTATAGGACCCGTGCCGATCAATGACCTTCACAGCCACCTCTATCCCGGTCGGAACGTGCCGGGCCAACTTCACCTTGGCGAAGGTTCCCTCGCCAATGGTGTGCAGGAGCTCGTAGCACACAACGGGGGGCTGCTCCTCACTAGGGGTGGCTGTAAGGTCATGGAGCATGGTGACACCCTGTCTACACTCACTCACAATAACAACTACCGATGCAAACTATGCTAGCGAACTATACTGACTCTACTGACTATGCTGATGCTAACTGCTGACTATGCTCACTACGCTAAAAACAACACTAACTCTGCTATGCTAACTGATACGAATACAATGATAACTGTGCTTACTAACTGTGCTAATAAATGATACAAATAAACAATGATACAAATAAACAATGATAACTATACTAACGATACTAATACTAACTCTAATAATACTAACGGTACTAACTAAAAAAATGTTTAAAGAAATAAAATAAGAAAAAAAAAACAGGAAATAAAATATATGAGAAAATAATAAAATAATGAGGACAAAAATGAAGAAAGAAAAAAGAACAAAGAGAAATAAGGAAAATAAGGAAAAGGAGAATAATAAAAAAGAAAACCAAGAAAAAGGAATAAAGACAAAGGAAAAATAAGCAAAACAACAACCAAAAGCAGAACGCAAGCTAACTAGTCCAGTCCAACAGGTCACCACAGATCAGCTTCCTGGGCTCTACGGACAAAAACCTCAGGCCGACCAGGGCCTTATATAGGGCATTTTTGTGATTCCATCACAATGGTGCATTATTGGGTCAGAGCAAGACATGGACCAGTCACGGCTCGGGATGAATCACAGTGCTTTCCTCACTTCCTGGTCTCAAGACTCCTTTACACTTCAAAGCAAACCAACAAACCCAAAGAACTTTTCATTTATGTGAGAAAAATTGATATTAACTTTATTAAAAATTAAAAAATGTAGGATGCTTCAGTGACCTTTTCATTTATAATTTGAAAATCTATAATCGGTTTTGTCTTCTTCAAGACCTTAGGGTGTCTACATATAAAATATTCCATTCCTTTTTCTTAAAAATGATGCTACGACTTAACTGATATCACGATATTAGAGTAAATGTTGTGTTCACAAGAGAAGTTATATTATTAACATCTCTACAGCCGAGAGGGGGTGGCTTTCATGATCCTTTTGCCAATAA
This sequence comes from Rousettus leschenaultii, assembly GCA_015472975.1. Lineage (NCBI taxonomy): Eukaryota > Metazoa > Chordata > Mammalia > Chiroptera > Pteropodidae > Rousettus > Rousettus leschenaultii. The sequence goes on along the minus strand of BNJM01001196.1, from coordinate 102,115 downwards.
GAGTATGAGAAGATGGCTCATCAGAAACTGTGGAGACCAGAGGCACTAGGTTGATGTATTCAAAGTGTTGAGGGACAAAAGCGGTTCACTAAGGATCCTACATCGGGGAAAAGTACCTGACGATGGGGGAGACCTGAAGACATTCCCACATAAACCAATGCTGAGAGATCTTGACTGCTACGCCTGTCCTGCCGGTGGGAACCGAAGGACACTGGGCAGAGGCTCAACGCCTTGAGGAGAAAGAACAATCTCTGCTAATACTCCACACGGACAGTGGTAAGAGCTAGTACTGCTGTGACTTTGGTGTGGAGCTCAACTTCTTGTTTTCTGCTTGATTTCAGAGACTAATATACTAATATACGTGAGTTTGTTTTTGGACAGAGTATAAAGATGTACACAGAGTATAAAGATGTATGTACTTTTGTGACATCAACAGCAGGCTGGGGGCAGCTGGGAAGGAGCAGACTTTTGATATGTTCCTGAAGTTACGCTGGTAAGATTAGCATGAGTGTTATAACTATAGAAGTTCATGTTAATTGAGTGACCAAGATTTATTTCTCATACACGCCAATAAATAAATAAAGGCACATACATCGGTGCCATGAAGAAGTAGGTACGAAGTGTCCTTTTTGATCCGCATCGCCCGTCACATTCTGCCTGGGACCCCTTTGTTAACACTGCTTCTCCCTGGGAGTCTTTGCCACGCACTTTTCTCATTTCCTTCTTCCTCTAGTGATTTCTGATTCAGTCCCGCTTCAGCTCACTTCTGAAGCAACAATACACTTTTTCTACGGCTTGGCTGGGCTGCCTCATACTGAATGTTTCTGGTCATGGAGTCTTGTATCTTCCCCTGATCCAAACATCTCATTTAATGAAACACAGAGCCAGCCTCACAAGATGGTTCCCTGGACTTATTGCTACTCAAACTACAATTTATGGACTAGCAATCTGTTAGAAACACAGAATCCTAGTGTCCATTCAGACCCCCCGATTGAGAATGTCCATTTCACAAGACCAGTGATGCACGAGCACATCAAGTTTGAAACGCATCCTCCCTCAAGCTCCATGCACAGTGGACAGCTCATTGAACCTATGTTGTCTTACAGTCCCTCTCTCAGGGATATTATCACAATAACCTCCTAAGCGATCTCACTGCCCTTAGTCTCTCCTATAATTGATCCTTCATACTGATGTATACACTCTCCTAAATCACGTGTCCTCTTACACAAACTTTCAACTGCTTCCACTGCCTAACGGTAAGTTCCAAAACTCTAACTTGGTTCCTATACCCTGCTATTCTGTTTAGACCTCCCATCACCCTCTTCCACACACCCACCCTCCAAGCTCCCTGGTCACATTTCACACCTTTGTGTCATCCTTTGTGCTGCTTCTTCCTAAGCATCTTGTTGCTGCCTACTTTGTCTTTCAAAACCCTACTTAGCCTTTAAGATTCAGCCTAAATGCCTTGTCTTTTAAGAGTCCTCTCAAGCTTCTTGACTGAACTAATCTCAGATACGCAGTGGCCATCTCTGTCTAGCCCCATTTTCATTCTACTTTCGGTGAGGAATAAATCTTAGTACCTAGCAAATGTGTATAGTACATAGTAAAATATATGTTACTATATACAGCACCTAGTAACATAGAGGTTTCTCTATATAGTAATCAAGTAAAGCTATGATTGAAATAAATGAACATCGATGATCAGCAAAGTTTATACAAACCATAATCTGTTTGCCTGAAAAAGTTGGTCTTGTGGGATTGCCAAACATAGTATTTGGATTTCTGAGACAATCCTATCTCAGTAAGTCTCCAATTTTCCCATATGTACATGTTTTACATTTGATTGATTTAAAAATATGGTTCTCACTTTCAAGTCTCTGAGCTGCGTCACTCGGCAACCTTAGAGACAGGCTTCGGAGGTGCTGGGGAGTCCACGAGCTCAGTGACGGGTCGTGCCGTGTATCCCTGGGCACGTTCACCTGCGATCTCCCCCTGGTTTTCCACAGGCCTGGCTTCGTGCCTTAACACCTACACATCACGCGCTCCTCCCTTCTCCTTCCTGCTGTCATGCTTTCATACCACCAGGGTGGAAGGAGAGAGGTCTCCTTCCCTTTACTAACTGTCTCAATTGACAGAGCTGATCAATGAGTTGCTGTGACTGTCCACAAAAGCCAGTTTGATTGTCTCTGCAACTGTGCTGACAGTCTTCAGTGTCTTCTGAACTAAATAGTGAAGCACTGTTTGGAGCTCCGCTTTGCCCATTTATGGTGGATTCCAGCTGTCTTATTCTGTCGGCTCTGCTTATATTGTTGCCGTTGGTAGTAATGTCTGGATAGTTTACTTGCCTTGGATTTATAATGACTTTACATCATAACAGTAACAAAAAGAAAGCAATAGAAAGGAATTTAGAGCGTAAGGAAAAGGAGATCCAAGTGCAATGGTGAATGAAGATACTGGAAATTGATCATGTCCTATATAGTCCACAAATCTAACCCTCAGGCAGTTGTCATCCTGGAAAAGGGAGACCTTTCCATACTAGGTGAAGATGAACATACTTTTGCTGCAGCATCAGAAAAGCTCACTACTAGGGTATGGATACTGTTACAGTGATGCTAACAATAAGATTAAAACAGGGAACAACATGGAGTCAGTAGTCCTCTTTGGCAGAGCAGCTTTCAGAATTTTTTTAAGTAATAAATTAATTAATTAATTGTGGGGGTGTGTGTGACATTGGTTAACGAAATCCAGTAAATTTCAGGTGTACAATTTAACAGTAAGGGAAACATATGCATATATATTGTGTTGTATGTTCCCTTCCCATGGTTAGATTTCTTTCTCTCAGCATATATTTGACCCTTTATACTCCAGCCACCTCCCGCTACCAACTCCTATCTGCACTCTGGTAACCGCTAGCCTTTGTCCATGGCCATGAGACTCTGTTTGTCCTGTGCATTTGTAGCTTTGAGGTTTACATTGTACATATAGAAATCAATGACAAGAAAAAAAACTGGAAAGTACACAAACTCATGAACGCTGAATAACATGGTACCAAACAATAAATGGCTTATCAATGAGATCAAGGAAAAAATCGAAGGGTACCTAGAGACAAATGAAAATGTAAACACAATGAATCAAAATCTATGGGACACAGCAAAAGCAGTCCTAGAGAGAAATTCATAGCAATACAGGCCTACCTCAAGAAACAAGGAAAAGCTCACATACACAAGTTAGCCTGACACTCACAAGAATGAGAAAAAGAACAGCAAACAAAGCCCAAAGTGAATAGAAGGAAAGAAATAAGAAAGATCAGAAGGGAAATAAAGGAAATACAGTCTAGAAAACAATAAACAATATAAAAATTAAGGAAACCAAGAGGTGGTTCTTTGAAAAAATAAACAAAATTGACCTACCATTAACAAGACTCATCTAGGAAAAGAGGCCGCAAGTAAATGAAATCAGAAGTGAAATAAGAGCAATAACCACAGACTCCACAGAAATACAAAGGATCATGAGAAAATACTATGAGTAATTGTACGCCAATAAGTTGGACAATCCGGAAGAAATGGACACATTCCAAAAAACACACAATCTCCCAAAACTGAATCAAGAAGAAACAGAAAACCTGAACACACCGATTACCACCAAAAAACATAGAATCATTAATCACCTCCCCAAAAAAGTAACGCCCTGGGCCAGATGGCTTCTTAAGCAACTTTTACCAAACAATCAAAGAAGAATTAATACCTATTCTCAAACTATTCTAAAACATTCAAAAAAAGGGAAGGATCCTTAACACCTTTCATGAGGCCACCATTACCTCGATTCCAAAACTGGACAAAGACATTACAAAATGAGAAAACTATAAGCCGATCTCTCTTAGGAACATTGACGCAAAAATCCTCAACAATATATTAGCAAACCGAATTCAGCGATACATTAAAGATATCATACGCCATGATCAAGTTGGATTTATTCCTGGGATGCGAGGTTGGTACAAGAAACAAATCAATTAATGTCACACAGCATGTTAACAAATTGAAAGGTAAAAACCAGAAGATCATATCAATAGATGCAGATGAAGCATTTGACAGAACCCAGCCTCTGTTTATGAAAAACCTCTCAGCACAGTGGGAATAGAGAGAACATCTCAACAGAATAAAGGCCCTATATGACAAACCTACAACTAACATCAGACTCAATGGGGAAAGGTTAAACATGTTTTCCTTCAAATCAGGAAGAAGATGCGGATGCCCACTTTAACCACTCCGCTTCCACGCTGTACTGGAAGTCTTAGCCACAGCAATAAGACAAGAAAGAGAAATGAAAGGTAACTGAATTGTAAAGAAGAAGTAAAACTCTCACTATTTGCCCATGACATCTTACTACACAGACGGAAGCCTAAAGATTCCAGCAAAACACTGTTAGAACTAAACAATGAATTCAGTAAAGTAGCAGGTTACAAAATAAATCTTCAGAAGGCATTTTGATACACCGGTGATCAACTTTTTGAAAGAGAAATTAGAAAACAATCATATTTACAACCGCATCAAAAACTATAAAACACCTCGGAAACAGATAAACCAAAGAGGGAATGACCTGTACACTGAAAATTATGTCATTGAAAAAAGAAACTGAAGAAGATACAAAGAAATGGAAGTCTATACCATACTCATGGGATAGGAAGGATCAACATCACTAAAACGGCCCTTCTACCCAAAGCAATCTACAGATCCCATGCAATCCCCATCCAAATACAAATGGCATTCTCACAGACCTAGAAAAAATAAGCCTAACATTTATTCGGAACCGTCACAGACCCCAAAGAGCCATGAAAATCTTGAGAAAGAAGAACAAAGTTGGAGGTATCACACTACCTGAATCACACTATACTACAAGATTACCATTATCAAAACAGCATGGTCCTGGCATAAAAAAGATACATTGATCAATGGAACAAAACAGAGAGTCCAAAACTATATCCATGCCCATACTCTCACTTCATCTATGACAAAGCAGGCAAGAATATACACTAGGATAAAGACAGTCTTTCAATAAATGGTGTTGGAAAAATTGGACAGAAAGATCAAACAGACAAAAAACAAAAAACCAAAAATGGACCACCTTCTTACACCATATACAAAACTAGACTCAAAATGGAGTTAGGGCTTAAATGTAAGACTCGAAACCATAAAACTTCTAGAAGAAAATATAGGCTGTAAGCTCTGATAATACTAACGGGAATTTCTTTTCAGATATATCTCTGCAAGCAAGAAAAACAAAAGACGAAATAAATAAATGAGACTACATCAATATAAAAAGGTTTTGTGCAGCAAAGGAAACCATCAACAAAACAAAAAGACAACTGAGTAACTGAGAGAAGATATTTGCTAATGATACATCAGATAGGAGTTGACTATCCAAGATATATAAAGAACTCATACGGCTCAACAGCAAAAAAACAGACAATCCAATTAAAAAGTGGGCAGAAGACAGACATATGAAAAGATGCTCAAGATCACTAATCATCAGAGAAATGCAAATTGAAAGCACAATGAGATATCACCTGACACCCATCACAATGACTATCAGCAATAACTCAAACAACAACAAGTGCTGCCTAGACCATGGAGAAAAGGGAGCCCTCATACACCATTAGTGGGATTGCAAATGGGTACAGCCACTATGGAAAACTGTCTAGGGGTTTCTCAAAACGTTCCAAGTGGATAGACCATTTCACCCTGCATTTGCACGTCTGGAGATTTATTCAGAGAAAACCAAAACAATAATCTATGAATCTCAATATTCATGACAGCACAATTACAATAGCCAGGATATAAAAGCAACCTAAATGCCCATCCACAGACGATTGGATAAAAGTAATGGTTTATATATATATAATGGAATATTATTCAGCCATCACAAACATGAAACCGTAGCATTTGTAATGACATGGGTGGACGTACGGATTATTATGCTGAGTGAAATCACCAGACAGAGAAAGACAGACACCATACGATTTGCTTACATGCGCAATCTAAGGAACAAAAAGAACAAACTAAGGAAAGACTGACTCTCAAATACGAAGGACGATTTGGTCCCAGACAGAGGGAATGGAGGTTTGGGGGCTGGAAGAGGGATATAAAGGGTTAAAGAAGTGCAAATTACTAGTTGGTAGATGGACATGGGGATGGGAAGCACAGCCTAGGGAATGCGGTGAGAATTAATTATCTGGGTAGGTGGAAAACAGAGGAGAGAAGGAGCAAATAGGGGGATCGTTTTATAAACCATACGAATGTCTAACCAACGTACTTGACACTGTATACTTGAAACTAAGGGGGGTGGGAGGAAAGACATGCTGAGTAAAAGTGTCTGGTGCCATACCGGATCTTCAGGAAAAAGAAAAAACCAGTAACGCAGTACTGATTCTAGCTTTATTTAAAATGTTGCTATTGTATCCACTGTGACTTCTTTTTAAAAGATATTTCATTTATATATGCTAGAAACCAAAGAATTTTTTTCCCAACTGGTGTAATGGAAAACATCATCTTCTAGGACCAGACCACGACTGTATCGATTGCATACTATCTTTTATATAATAGAAATAAAAAGATGAAAAAAATAATTTTAAAAGCACTTTCTCAAATACTAAACAAATTACCAGTTTGATATTTGAAATATTACAGAATATGACATTAATTTTAAGGAGCATTCTACATATTATCTCATTTGAGTTGAGTAAACTGGGGTATGTGATTTCTCCAAGTTTGCATAGGTGCGTGGCCTTCATCGTGGGGCCTCTGTGTCTTTACTACCAATGGAAAGACTTTTAAAACCCCTTTCTGAGGCAATGACCTTGGCCGGTTTTTTGCTTGTTTTTTTTTTTTTTTTTTTTTTTTTTTNNNTTGCCTTTTGGACAGAGGAAGGACCAAGTTATTATTTCCTCTAATTTAACATTTTAGTCTTACAAGATTTGCTTTGATATTATGATATCATGTACCATTTTCACCAAACTAGATCATTTTTGTAATTTTTATGCCAAATTTTGGTTATATAGAATAGGTTAAAATTTTGGGCTCCAGAGACAAATGGACTGTTTCTAAGTTCCAAGGACCCATAATTTTCAGTGACTCAGGCCTCTGCCCCTTATAAGATCTGCCATTTTGGCAAATTACCTTTTTAAAATTTTTTTTTAATGTTAATTACTTTCAAGTATACAGTGCATTGGTTACACATCTGTATAGTTAGTAAAATGATCCCCCCGATTGCTCCTTCCCTCCCCTGACCCTCCACCTGGCCAATTTATTAATTGCATTCCCTATGCAATGCGCCCCATCCTTGTGACCATCCATCAAGAACTAATTTGTACTTCAACCCTTCACCCCGTTCTCCAGCCTCACAAACACCCTCATAATTTGGTGTCTGTCACGAAATTGTCCACTATCTTTGTGAGTCTGTTTTTGATTACTTTGTTCTTTTCATTCCTTTAATTCTGTTTATAAGTGAAATCATATAGTGGTTATCTTTGTCCCACTTAAATATCTTCTACATTTTTCAAAGCAATATCTTTACCATTCCCTTCTTTTCATATGTAATCGTCTAGTTTTCTTATCCTTTTACCCAGTCTATGTTTTCGTTGGAGCACTTAATTCTTTTCCATTTAAGATACTTATTGATAGGAATGTAGTTGTTACTAGTCTTTATTCCTGTTTTTGATATATGTTTTCTCTTCTTAAAGAAGTCCCTCCAACATTTCCTGTAACAATGTGGTGATAAATTCCTTTAGCTCATTTTTGACTGGGTAACTCTTTATCTCTACTTCAAGTCTCAAAGATAGCTTTTCTGGATAACTTATTTTTGGTAAGTAGATTCTGGGTCTTCATCCTGTCAAAGAGTTTTTGCCAAGACCAAGTTTCTTTTGAGAAATCAGCTTCCAGTCTTATGGGTGTTCCCTTATAAGTAATTCTTTCTTTCTCTTGCTGTTTTTCATATTCTTTCTTTGTATTTAATCTTTGGCATTTGAATTATGATGTGTCTTGGTGTGGGCCTCTTTGAATCCCTGATTTGGGGAATTCTCTGAGCTTCCTGGTGTTTTATGTCCATTTCCTTCACCGAGTTAGGAAAATTTTCCATTATCCATTATCAGACTCAACATCTTGATTTTCTTCTGTTATACCGATCAGATGAATATTGAGAGACTTAATCGTGTCTTGTATCCTCCTTCAATTATTTTTATAGTCTTGGCATCTCTTTTCTTGCCATTTGGATTGAGTGTCCGATTGGCTTTCCTGTCCTCTAGATATGGCATTCAATGTTCTTCTTATTCACTTTATTTATTCCTTTGTTTATGTCATTTAATATACTTCTCATTTCAGATTATGTGTTCTCCATTTCAGACTGGTTCCCTTTTATAATTTCCATTACCATTTTTATCTCTTTGCTGGAGTCCTCTACACTTCCCAAAAGCTCATGGGGCATCTTTATAACTAGTGTTCTGAACTCTGCATCTGTATGATTATTTGACTACATTATATCTGGATCTCTGTTCTCTTCTCTCTTATGGTTTCTGCTCCTTTATTTTCCCATTTTCAGCCTTTCCTTGTTTGTTTCTATGTACTAAGCAAAGCTCCTCAGTCTCCCGGTCTTATTAGTGTAGATTTGTGAAGTAGGTGTCCAGCGGCATAGTCCTGAGAGGGGTTCATCTGCAGGCCAAATTTAGCCCAAGCCTCTGCCCCTCTGAGGTCACCTGTTAAGTTTCGGCAAGCAATCCACAGATGCTGTGCTTATAGTTGCCTCAAAAGGCCACAGCAGAAACAGGAGTCAGCTTCCTCTATCAGTGTGAATCTCAGCGAAGAGCATCTTTCTCACTGAGGGAACACCTGGAGGTGGCTTGGGTGGGTCTGAGTTGGGAGAGGCGGGGTTCCAGGGAATCCTCTTGGTGAAATGACCTCTGTTACCCAATGCGGTGATGCCACAGCTAGGGCGGCGCTGTGTCCGCACACTGCCAGTGGGGAGGGTTCCGAGGGAACAATGGACACCGCCGAAATCTCTGCCAGGAAGGACGCCTCGCCTCCGACCCTAAACAGACAACTCGTTGTCCCTCTGCAAGGCCCTGGTGCGCCCTGCACAGCCGACCTGGTGCTGCTGCTCAGAGCAAGCAATTCTGTCACCGTGAAAGTTTGGTCGCAGGCGCAGCCCCTTTAAGAGGATACTACTGCAGCTACAGCCTATGTTTCACTCAGCAGCTCGGTCTGGGCAGCCTCATGTCCTCACCCCGTCCTACCTTCTGCCGTTGCAGGTGCTGTTTTGGATTTCTCCATAGTCGTGCGTCTTGTTCATCTAGATCCCAGACGATTTTTTGTTGCTGCTGCTCCTTGTTCGTCACAAGTTTGATTTGATGGCCAGAGGGATGAACAGAAGTTCTATAATCTACGCCACTTTTTTTTCTCCTACGCATGCATTGTAAATTTTTAACATGAATTTAGATTCTCTATAATGTTGCATTAAAAACTGATTCCTCTTGATTAAAAATAAAGACACGATATGCACTATTGGAGATCTAATAAGGGTTCAAGGGCCGAGGAAGAAAGGGAAAGGCAGTATTAACCCTTTAAGGTGATAAGACAAGAACGATAAGGAGAGTTAATGGGACCATGTAACATAAAGAAATGGAACCTCAGAATTTAGGAAAAGGAGATCAAATGGGGTTCTCACAGCAAGCAAAATGGTCTGGTTGAGGAAAGAGGGAAGTTACTAAAATATTATAACAAATTAACAGACAGGAGCAGTGGATGCTGGATGGTTAATAACAGAAGTGTCTATAAAGCGTAATGTTTATACAAGAAACAACCTCCTGACTCCACTTTCCCTTCCAGGTACCAGCTAATTACATTTTTTCCTTTCATAGACAGCACTTCAAAACGTTCACCCATATTCACTGTCAAGGGTTCCTATCCCTCCATGGAAAATTCCCATTTCAGGTTATCGATAAGCTCCATGTTCATAAACCAACAATCAGTCCTCTACTTAGCTGACCTGCCAGCAATATCACTTCCCCTCCATGGAAATTTCTTTTCACTTTGAGGACAAACCTCTTGATTCCTTCTTGATTGTCTGCTCCCTCCGTTTTAGTCTCTTGTATTAGTTCCTACTCATCTCTCACATTTCTAAATGTTAGAGTGCTCCCCAAGAATCAGTCTTTTGACCTCTCCTTTTTACTGACTCCACTGACTGTCTCCTCCAACTTAACTGCTTTAAATACCATTGAACCCTGATGATTTTCACATCTGTATCTCTACCTGAACCTAGCTGGACCCTTCCAACCAAACGCTTAGCGCAAATTGCCAAGTGGACAGCTGATACAGAAAACTTAACATGTCTGTTCTTTCCACGGTCATAGATTGAAGGAAAATCAATCCTTCCAATGCTTGAACAGTCCTTGACTCTGACTTTCTATTTCCCTCCCTCCTTCCCCTCCTTCTGTCTCTGTCTCTGTCTCTCTGTCTCTCTCTCTTGCATCCATCTGATTAAGACTTGTCTGTTCTAACTTTATAACTTCAAAATACATCCATGTCCCAATCACTTTTCATTATCTCTAGCGGGACCACGCAGTTCCTGGTCATTATTAGAGAAGAATCTTAAAACAGCAAGCTATAGAACATGCCTAACAGATTACAAAATGAACGAAAATACAAATAAGTGCCAAGATGAACAATCCCTCCATTATACATGCTATGTATAGGAGAAGAGTAGAGATCCTACTGAAAGACAAAGCCAAAGGCTTAGGAGAAAGAAAGTCTTTCCATAATCACATTTCCCACCTAGTTCCTTAGGGCCATTCTATATATCATCTTTTCTAAAATACTTGATTGACCTTTCTGACACCTTTTCTTCACATTTTATGAATTCTAAAAATTGAAATGTAGGCAAATACTTACTAAAAGAGAATAAGCACATTAAGAATTGAGTTGATCAGTGCTTCAGATGATCCCTTCAAGTCTTTCTAAATGCTTGGCAATGGCTTGAAGTACTAAAATAGAAACATGGGGAAAAAAAGGTCTCTTTAGTTGACATATTTAAACTCAAGTACCTTTCTGGAGAAAACACTTGGAATTGTATTCCGAATATAAGACTTCCTTTTTAATTGCAGAAAGCCAACAGTGCATAGATTCAAAGTAATGACGGGTAAATGAAGGCCTTATTTTAAAAGTCCGCACAAGATGTGAGGGGCTAAAAAGCCATGGAAAATGTTCTAAGCACTTACACAACGGTGCGTAGAGGGCCCCGCCATATAGCACTTATGTGTGCCACCTGGCAACAGATCGTTGTACACAGGCCAAAGGAAAAAATTACAGTTTCGTTCCAGAAAATTAATACAGCTCATAAGCACTATGATAAGAACTGTGTTTCTATAGAAAAGCTTTGTGTTTCTCAACTAACAACCACAGAGTGTTTCACAGCAAGATGAGCTTTTTTGCTGATGACACTGGCCTCCTGTTGAAAACACCTCCATTGACATCACTCAGCCCACGGCAACAGAGAAGTGCTGATTCTCCTCCGTAAACCTTTTCAGTCACCTCCAGTATGGACCAGTATCCTGTTCCATTTTATTGTCACAGAAGTTTTTGGTTACCAATCCCTAGGTGCTTTCTAGAATCCCTTTATATTCCAATCATAGCTGCCTCTGTTTATTGGAAAGAACTTTCAACTGCAAGTGTTAAATTTCTGTTATACTAGCTGTGTGATCTTGAGCTTAGTCACTGAACTCTAAGATCCATTTTGCTCATCTGTAAAATGGGGAGCGTGTTGCCTGGTTCTCATGATGACTGGAAGGAGGAAATGTGAGAAAGCCCCCTCCAAACTTTGAGCATGCACAAATGCAGGTTATTAAACCATAAACCCAAAGACTTTTCTGAAACATGGCAGAGAGTGAAACATGCCCAGATCTCTCCTCTTGAAACAGCAATAAGCTGAACATCAGTACCTCAAAAAAAAACCACCGAAACTGCACATCAGCACCTCTCAGTGGGGGATCTGTGCATAAGAGCTACCACAGGTCATAAACCTATGTGTTGCTCAGTGGACTGGGAGAAATAAAGAATCTGCCTCTCCCAGCCTCAGGAGCTACCTGTAGGATGAGGAGGAGGAGTGAAACTTGGACAACTTCCCTGAACAGTCTTGTCTGGGAGAGTTGTGAGTTCCATGCAGCCAGTGGCAGGGCCCAGTCACCATGGCAGAAATCAGAGAAGCGGGATGGCAGAAAAAGAACAGTTAATTTTTACTTGCCCTGGTTGCAAACCGAGTCGGAGACACAGCGCCCATCCTCCAACCCAAATCAGCTATCCCACCGTAGCCTCCCCAGGAGAATTTGAGCAAACACTACCGAAACAGATGCTAGCACTGACGGGGAATGAAACTGTGGGTAGTGAGCTTGATTAAATATGTATCAGAAAATAAAAAGGCATTGAAGTTTTGATATAAAACAGGGGACGAAGAGGCTAGATGCGACCTACTAGAAACCAAAAGAAGATTAACCTTTTATACCAGCTAAAGAGGGACCTTTATAGAATAAATCTTTCTGGATAAAAAGCAAAATACATTTCCATTGCTGCTTAGGTGAAGAAATAGTCCTTTAAACACCATGAATAACCAACGTGACAAGGTCGCGCAGAAAGAAAGAGAAAAGTCTCCAGAAAATAGAGTTATAGACATTGAAATATACAGCTTAAAGGACAGAGAGTTCAAGATGGCACTTCTGAAAAAACTCGGTGAATTCCAAAATGAGTCATATCAATAATTTCAGAATTTGAAAAGGCACCTAGATAAGTAGAGCAAGGAGACTGAAACTCTCAAAAATAGTAGATTAGATCTTCTTAAGATAAAAAGCAGACCGTAGGAGCCGAAAAATAAAATAGAGTCAATCAAATGGAGAAAAAGGTCAATGACATTGAAGACCGAAAACAAGAAATAAATCAGAAAGAAGAGATAGGCCAAAAAATGAACAATAATGAAGGAGAAATTCAAGAACTAGCTGATGCCATCAGGAGAGGAAACACAAGAATAATGGGCATTATTGAAGGCTAGGAAAAGCAGCAGGGACTACAAAGCAGGGGCTTAGAATTTCCCAAATCTATGGAATGAACTGGAGCTTCGAATTCCAAAAGTCAACAGAACAACCAAACTGTCACTATTTTCAGATGACATGATTCTCTACATAGACAACACTAAAGACTCCAGAAGCACATACTAGAAACCATAAACAAATACAGGAAAGTTTCTGGATACAAAATCAACGTTCACAAATCCACAGCATTCCTATACTCAAAAAAGGATGTGTCAGAAAATGAAGTGGAAAAAGTCATTCCTTTTGCAATTTCAACAAAAAGAATAAAAGTCTTAGGAACAAATTTAAGGAAACATGCGAAGGAGCTATATAATGAAAACTACAAGACCTATTAAAAGAAATTGAAGAAGATACAAAGAAAGAGAAAGATTTTCTGTGTTCTTGGATTGGAAGAATCAACATCGTTACAATGACTACACTACTTAAAGCATTATACAGATTTAATGCAACTCCTATCAAAATCCCATCGGTATGCATTAAAGAAATAGGACAAAAATCATCAGATTTGTATGGAAGCACAAAAGAACCCCAAATTGCCAAAGCTATCCTGAGAAAAAAGAACAAAGCTAGAGGCATCACTCTGCCTGATTTCAAATTATACTACAAAGTGACAGAAAATGAAACAGCATGGTTTTGACAGTAAAACAGACACACGAACCTCGGGAAATGAATCAAGAGTCCAGAAGTAACCTCATATATTTATGGGAAGATAATTTTCCATAAAAAAGCCAAATACGTACACTGGAGAAAGGAAAGCCTCTTCAATAAACGGTGCTGAGAAAACTGCAAAGCCACCTGCAAAAGAATGAAACTAGACTGTTGTCTATTAACACACACCAAAATTAACTCAAAATGGATTAAGGCCCTGAATAGAAGACCTGAAACAGTAAACTGCATAGAAGAAAACATAGGAACTAATTTCAAGTACATAGGACTTAAAGAAGATTTTATGAATTGGACCTCAAAAGCAAGAGAAGTAAAAGCTAAAATAAATGAATGAGACTACATCAAACTAACAAGCTTCTGCTCAGCAAAGTAATCATCAACCAGGTAAAGAGACAACCATCTGAATATATTTTCAAACAACACTTCTGATAAGGGCCTAATATCCAAAATATACAAAGAACCCATACAACTCAATAACCACAAAAGACAAATGCTCCAATCAAAAAATGGGCAGAGAAACTCAACAGACACTTCTCCCGAGAGGACATATAAATGGCCAATAAATATTGGAAAAGATGCTCAACATCATTAGCTATTAGGGAAATGCAGATCAAAACCACAATGAGGTACCATCTCACACCTGATAGAATAGCTAAAATCAAGAGGACAAATAATAACAAATGTTGGAAAGGATGCAGAGAAAAAGGAATACTCACTCACTGCTGGTGCGATTGCAAATTGGTACAGCCACACTGGAAATCAGAATGGAGGCTCCTAAGGAAACTAAGACTTGATATACTGATCCAGCAATCCTTCTACTGGGTACTTACAATAAAGTCTCGAAAACCCATATGCGAAATGATATTTGCACACTGATGCTCACAGCAGCATTATCATGGTGTCTAGGACATGAAAGTAGCTGAAGTGTCCTATGATCGATGACTGGATAAAGAAGCTGTGGTACATATATACAATGAAATATTACTCAGCTGTAAGAAGAGATGAAATACTGCCATCGGTGACCACAGGGATGGACCTCAAGATAATCATGCTCGGCGAAATAAGCCAGACAGAAAAAGTTGAAAATCACATGATGTCAAAGCCTAAATGCAACAAATGAACAGGACAAACAAACAGAGTCTCAAGAATATAGACTATAGCCTAGTAGGTACCAGAGGTTAGAGGGCGGGGGAGAAGAAGGGAGTTAGAAGGCATAAAGGGATAGGGGGCGGGGTAGGAGAAGGCTGAAATGGATAAAGTGGATCAAATATATGGTAGCTGAAAGTGACTGGACTTTGGGTGGTAAACGCACTATAGAATATACAGATGTCAAATTATAATGTACACATGAAGTTATATTATTTTACAACCAGTGTTACACCAAGGAGCTCAACTTAAAAAAAAAATGAAAACTAAAACGTAAGCTCCTTTGCAGAGATCTTCAAATTTTTGTAGGCTGGCCCTGCGACACAAAGAATTGGAACAAACCACAGAGATCTCTATACAATATCAAGACCTAATTACAAAGATCGAATGTGTACAAAATTCCAACAAGAAACCTAGGGCGCTGGTGAGCTCTCTCACTAACAGGGATCAATTGAGGGAGATGACACCATTGCGGGGAGCTGTGGAAGGGGCAGGTGTATTTAGCATGCAGTGGACTGACAGCATCCTACAGTTCATTCCAGCATTAAGTTTCCAGAATAATTTTCCTCTCTTACAAAGCTCATCCTTCCACTATAATTAATTTCCAAGCTGGAGACAAGACGGTGCATGATACTCACTCGCATTCCTTAGATGCTTAATGCTATGGCCTGCACATAGTAGCAGATCAATAAAATTCTCTGAATTGATTGAGAAAAGCTATAATGGATGTCAATGTTCTGGAAGTTTTATCAGCATGAATAAAGAGAATGCATAAAACAAGATATAACTAAATTGCATGCATTCAAAATAAACATTATGAAATCCAATTTGTGTTTGAAAAAGATGTTGGCACTCACGTTTACATGTCTTGAGAATGCTTCCAAATTAAATGCATTCTGGACAAAAACTCAGGACATAATTAAGAAAATGCCAGATATTCAAAATTAGCACAGGCTCTTCTTTCCCAGAAGGATCAGTCATGGAGAACAAAGACATCTTTGTTCTTACAAACATGTTTTAATAATCATGAAAGATAAAGAATTCTTCTTAAGGCTAAATGTTGCCTCTGGGGCTGGGGGAGGGGGCATGGATGGGCAAGAGAAGCTAAAATGTAACCGAACAAAGAAACACTAGTTGATGAATATGGCTTGATCAACATATACTTAATGTTCAAACACTGAGGTTTAATGAAGGACAAAATAAACAACTCATGATCCTTATCTGACAATAAACAAGCTTACACAAAGTTCTTAGATGTGGAAAGGGAAAAGCGTACTCTTAGGGAACCTACTCTTCAGTAAGGAGATTAAAATTCAGTCTCCACTGCATTTATCAAGCACCTACTGTATACCAAGACTATTTATAGCTATGTAATTATACACAAAAATTCTCATGTCATTTCATGAGTGGAATACGATTACTACCCCTGTTTTTCAGAAAAGGAACTTAAAAGTCTAGGCAAAAGTGCCTCTTCATGGACCTTAAATCAACATTCTCTGATTCTAAGTCTACAGTCTTTCGCCAACACCACGCTGACCTTCCATCCTTCTGAGAGCTTCCTGTCAAACATGTCTCCATGCACATAAGCTTGTCAGCATGAATTATAGAGAAGGAAGACCCAGACAGAGCATGAACCCAGTAGGAACTCATCTGCCTGGAGCAAAAGGAAATCCTGGAGTTAGCAAAAGCTGCAAAGAAATAGTAAACAGAACCAATCCTGTAGCAT
Source organism: Rousettus leschenaultii (assembly GCA_015472975.1). NCBI lineage: Eukaryota > Metazoa > Chordata > Mammalia > Chiroptera > Pteropodidae > Rousettus > Rousettus leschenaultii. Next base: position 85,457 of record BNJM01001196.1, on the reverse strand, counting down.
CCACTATCACCTACGTGCTGACAATACCCCAAAATTTTATTTTTGACTCAGATCCTGTCCTGAACTACACACTGCTATGTTTAACTGCCCCCCCAATATCACCACTCCGCTGTCTAATAAACCTTTCAAAAACATGAGCAAAGCACAATGCTCGATATTGCACACCCAAGCCTGCTCATCTCCCCGCTATCCCCATGCCATTAATAGTGCCAGCATTCACCCTGCATGAGCCGCAAACCTGGGTGTCATCCTTGTTTCCTCGTCTCTTTAATGCACATCAATTGTATCACTGAACCTCATCAGCAGTAACACTAAAGCATATCCCATAACTTGTTCCATGTCTCTGGCCTCCAATACAGCCTTTTGCATCTACCTTGCCCCCTACAGCCTACTATACACTAGGAGCTAAGTGGATTGTTCCCAGCAGAAACAGGATCATGCTGACTCCTCCCTCCTGACATAGACTTCCTATTCACCTTAGGATAAATTCCAGATACTTTCCGACGGAATGAGGGGGCCAGCATGATCCGGCCCCTGTGGGCTCTTCACCTGCACATCCTATCACATGCCCCTATCTAAGGATTTCCCAGCCACGTGGACCTCGACATTCCATTACTTCAAACAGCCATCGGTAATTCCTGTTCTGTTCTGAAAACTCTCTTTTCAGACCCTGGTATATCATCATCCTGATCTCTGCTCTAATGTCACCTGTTTTGAGAAGCTACACTTGACAGTCCTATCCAAAAAGAAGCCCTGCACTTGTACCCTTGATGTGCTTTACTTCCTCTATGCTTTTACTGATTTGAAAGCTTCTTATTCTCTCTCCCATTCCATTCTCCTGCTCACAGGTTCCAGGAGGGCAGGGACCCTGCCTGTATGGTCCACCACTGTATCCTCAATGGCTAGAGCAGTACCTGGCACATAGTGCTATTTAGTAAACATCTGTTGGATGAATGAATGAGATTAGAGTCATGTTCTAAGGCCAAGGGATAATAACATTTGTTTTCCACATAGATTACCCTCTACCATGGTCTCAGCCTGTTATATTTCTGTTCTTCTTCACTGCTTTAGACCTCTCCCTGCCATCAATGTTTCTGAGATAATGACTACAAGATGTCAAGTCCCTTCATTCTAAGGGAATCGTCTGGAAGACATCTCAGGAGTAAGGTTAGAAAATTGTGCTTGGGACAGGATAACTGTAGGATATAATTGACATAAACTTGAGAATAAATGGAACCAATAAAATTATTCTTCGTTTTATAGCTCCCATAATAAAAACAGAACAATACAAATAAGACTCTTTTTTGGCACAAATCTTCACCATACTGACCTTCAGTGTTTTAATCAAGTTTTCCAAAGAGCTGTTTTTCCACGATGTCTTGTGCATTGTAAAAAAGTTGGAAAAACAGTTATAAGGAAAATGATCACAGAAGTCAAGAAAGCTCTATCTATGTAACATAAAAGGATAAAATTTAAAATGTGAATATTAGACTAATTATATGGTCAACAGTTTCACCAAACCATAATTTAGAGGAAGCTTTATAGTATTAATTTATTATTTAGCTGGCTATACCTAAACGATTTTTTGGTACTAGTCTATAAAATATGGATGTAATTACTCTATTAAAGAAGAATTTTTACTAAGTATGCCAACTGTGAGAAAAAATTTTCCCTTGAACCAGTATATTGTGCCCTTTAATAATCAAGTTCATTTTTTCCCCTAGAACATAAACATGTGCTAGAAGAGATTGCTCTCAAAAGTGAAATACAGCACGGCATGCTGTAATCAGTGAATACGGAAGACTGGAAATTGTGGGGTGAATGTAACTCTTTTTGTATAAATAAGATGGCACCATGGTTAGCAAGTGCATGTAGACTCCTTTAGGATCCATAAACGATGTCAGGCGTTACAAGCAAATTAGGACAGCAAGAAACTACACGGGGATGAGCACACATCACAGGGGAGAACACTGAAGGCTCCATTTTCCCTCCGTGTGTGAAGTGCTGTGTTTTGGAACCGCCTCTCATCTTACCTACACAAGTCTCTTAGCTCCAGACTGAGACACGGAAGCCATGTGGAGGTGGGTTTCTCTCCTTCAGGGAAAATAAGGCAGCACTTTTTCCCCGATGCTGTACCCGACGGTTTCCAGGACACATGGCCATTTGCCAGGGTGGGCGGAAGGTCACTCACTGCAGCCTCTGCGGCCTTGGCCCACCGGCTCTCAGTCTGATTTGGGCTGCGGCTGCTGAGGCCAGGTGTGTGCGGTGTGGTGTGCTCTCTGCCTTCCCTGGGCTGACAGCAGCGCCCCTCGATGGCATCTGGTGCCTTGCGATCTGCCCCAGGTTCTGCCATAAAGCGCAGAAGCTTGAGGTGAGCGCGAGTTCACGCCCGAGGGCAGCTCTGAGCCCAGGTAGACCAGAGCCGTTGGTCAGTGCTGCTCGCGAGGTCCTTGAGTGGGCGGGTCTGAGAGGCGAACTTCCTGTCTAGGGGCCAGTGAGCAGGAATGTGAGTCAGTAACGACTATTAGACGGGCTTTCTTGCCTCTCTCCCACACCTCCCTACCTCCCTCAGGGGAAGTGTGCGCTAGATGAACTTGAGGGCTCTCAAATAGAACAGGCATTTAACAGAAGGTATGTGCCGTGATCTCTTCTCTGGTTTCCATAGTTAGTCAGGGTTTGGCGGTTTCGTTTTGTTTCGTTTCGTTTTGTTTTGTTTTCTTTGTCTATGTTTTGGTCCCACCATGTTTTTTAATATTTCTTAATTAATATATCACACATTCCTAATTTTAAATGTACAAAAAATCTTTAAAAACAGCTCTTTAGAAAATTCGATCAATAAAGTGAAGGTCGGTATGTTGAAAATTGGGGCAAAAGAAGTCTTATTTATATTGCTCTTTTTGTTATGGGATCTATAAAACTAAGAATAATTCTATTTGTTAGTCGTTTTGTTTTGCATACTATTTTGTCTCACCGTGACATTAAACATTTCTTTAGTAACATAGTGCACATTTCTATTTTTAATCTGAAATACAGTCTGCTAACCTACAGTCAACACCAAAATTCCTCCTACCTCATCAGTGACAAAACAGCTGGGAATATGACCTTACTAAAGCAAATGCCCCCTAGATTTGTCAGGCCGTTCTGCACATTTGTTGGGGCAGCACCTACTAGTACAATTTCAGAAGCAGGAATGCAAAGAGAGGGTGATTGAGGTGGAGAAGTGAGACGTCAGTTCCAGAACGAGCCTAGGCAGACGCAGCCTCAAACATGAATGATTTTTGCAGTTTAATCTCTAGGAATAAACTCTACATCAGACTTGGTTCATATTTCTGGGAAACAGACTCTGAGATGAAATTGTACCAGGGAGCTCCCTCGGAAACAGCAGTTGTGAGGGAGGGAAGGAAAAGGGATCCGGCAGAAGTTGTTGGAATGTCATGCGATTTCAGCTAGGATATCAGCTGATCTCCGTGGGGTTTCCTTGAGCTGAGTGTGCCTGCAGAGAGCTGTGCTTTGAGCAATGGTGAGTGACTTTACATCCCCACATGGGCTGGGTATCATCCTTAGCTGCCTCTAGATAGAGAGGATAAACTTGGGCGACACCACTCTCTTCTGAAGGAGGCAATTCCAGGCAAAGGACCTGACTGAATCATCACAGCCAACTTTCCCAGGAGCTGGGAGAGAGTGCTTCAGTCCCAAAGGGGTCTGGGTGGTAAACCACACCATCCACCAACACATCTCATAAGACCATGCAAACACTCAGCGCCGTGTGACATCACTGAACGATCCGTATCCGCCTAGAGGCTTTCCTCTTTTGTCTTCTGTGGCTCAGCTGTCTGTTGCTGTCAGTCTGTGATCGAGGTGCTGGTCCAACACCCCTTCCCCAGCCTCACCCCCCACCTCGGTACCGTATGCACCTCACACTCCAGCTCACGCCAGCCCCCATGCTTCCTCTTCATTTCCAGGTCAAACTTACACATCAGGGCCCCTTTCGGAGGTGCCAAGGGGAAGGCCCAGCTCCTGCCTCGTCATGAGGGCACTCAGCTGCACAGGTAAGTGACTGACAAGACTCTTTGGGTCCCGCAAACCTGCCACTTTTCCGATGCCCCACACAGGCTGGTTCACAGGACTTTGCTCTTCTATTGTGGACCTCATAGAACTTCGGTCCTTCTAAAAACGTGAAGTAATGAGTGTAGGAAGGTCACAAGATCTCTGCCTTTCTGCCTTGCAGGATGGCTCACAGGCCTTCTCCCCTTGGAACCACATTCATTCCTATTGGCAACTGACAGCATCATTCTCTTCAGGCATATTTCCATTAGTTCTAATTAAGTCCCCACACTACATCACTACATGCTTCTCAAACTGGGGGATGCACAACCCCAATTCTCTGCAAGGAGATTTCAAAACAGTATCTGATACATCTTTATGGAATAGTCCACTTTATTACCAGGTAAGGGAAAAACAAAAACTTTAGTAAGAACCACCGCTCCACAAACATGGAGGAAGAGAGGAGCAGGAAGGGGGAGAAGGGCCCCAGGAAAAAGAGTCCAGTCTCACGTTGCACCCAGGTAGGGGTGAAGGAGTGGATCTGCAGCGAGGGCAACATCTTCTCTTGTCCTCCAGGGGGCTCCGGGCATGCTCCGAGCTGAACAGTCCGGTCTTTCTGAAGGCCACAGAGATGTCCCCTACCATCCTGATGTGAGTCCTGTGCAGAGAACTCAGGGCCAGTCTGCACACCTCATCGTCCAGTGGACCAAGTCCTTCACACGCAGCGTGTCCTCCTTGCACGGCTCCCACCTGCAGCTGTTTGCGTCCAGCCTCTGGCCGATTCCCGCACCTTTTCACCAGCTCTTTGGAGCTCAGCTTTTTTGAGTTCAGCCTTTAAAATGCAGGCAGACGGGCTTGCCACCATCCCCAACCTACCCGCCAATCATTGTCTACAGCCTTGCCTTGATGTATGAGGGCTGCACTTTCTTCTTCCTCCTTTTGATGGAGGACCCACAACAGATGTGCTTCAATAGAAAGTGGCAGAACCTTCTAGCCACCCCTCGACTGCCTTGCTCTGGACTGAGGAAGAGGTTGAGGTCTCACCTTCAGGCTGCCTCTCTGGGGCTCCAATCTTGCCTCAGGTGCTATAGATGGAGACGGGGCCCCAAGGGCCAGGCTGGGGGGAAGGGCTGGAGGTCCCCGACTCCAGTCCAGCTGAAATAGTGCTGCTCTCTGCACCTTATCGCCAGGCTCATTGGAGCTCACCAATTTGAGTTCAGACTTTAAAATGCAGGGAGATGGGCTTGGGCCCCCCAAAGTCTTTGTCTGCAACCCTGCCTTGCTGTCGGGAGTGTGTTATAAGGGCTGCACTTTGCACTTCTTCCTTTCGAATGGAGGACTCACAGCACAGGTGCTTTATGCAAAAGTGCCAGAAACTTCTAGTCACCCCCCGACTGCCCTGGCTCTGGCCTGAGGAAGAGGTGGGGTCTCACGTCCAGGCTGCCTTTCTAGGGCTCCGCTACCTATGTGGCCGCTGGTGCTGTGAATGGAGACGGAGTCCCATGAGCCAAGCTGGGACACAGGGCTGGAGGTGGCAGTCCCAGCTCTAGTTCACCTGCAGGACTGGTGGTCCCTCATTCTGGTTGGGGGGCAAGACTTGGGGACCCTGACTCTGGTCCCACTGATGGCGTGTTCGTCCCAACTTAGGTGTGGGTGCAGAAATAGTGGACCTCCAGTCCAGGCTGGCTGCTGGACTTCCCGGCTCTTGGATCTCCCAGCAGGATGGCCGGATGCTGTGGCTCATGTGAGAACTAGCAAGGAAGGACTCCGTGCCGGGGAAGCGCCTTACAATGATGGTGCGGCCCTTCCCCTTGTGCACTTTGTGGCTCAGTATGAGATATGTGGCCATCGTTCTATCGTACTTTTTCTCGCGGAGAGACTCCTCAATCCTTTCTTGCTCGATCCCCATGTCTTTCATTTCCTAGGCCAGCTGGGGGTTGATCCCCTTGCATGGCGGCTCCTCATAGGGTCTCAGTTCCTCCTGCCTCACGTTCGTCCACGCAGGGTGCATCAGCTTGTCTAGTGTTCCTCGGTGGCAGGGGTCCACGGTGAGACACTTCCCTATGAGGTCCGCCAGATCTGAGGAGATGAAGAAGGGCAGGTGATACTTCCCTTTGATGATCTTCCTCCCTAGTTCTCGCCAGTTGTCTGAAACGAATGGCAGTCTTCCGCACACCATCTTGAATAGGATGACCCCGAGGCTCCAAACGTCCGCTCCGGGACCGTCGTAGCTTCGTCCCAGGAGAATCTCTGGGGCGACGTAATTGAGGCTGCAACAGAAAGTGGTCAGCTTCCGGCCAACGTACTCGTTACTGAGCCCAAAGTCCGCCAGTTTGACGTTCCAGTCGGCATCCATCAGGATGTTGCGTGGCTTCAGGTCCCTGTGGACGATGCCCCTCTGGTGGCAATAGTGGACCGCTGACATCAGCTGCCGGAAGACGCGTCGGGCCTCGTGCTCTGTCATGCCACCGCAGTCCCGAAGGTAGTCAGACAGGTTCCCTCCATCCACGTGCTCCATGATAATGAAGAGTGTGTTCTCGGTGTCAATCACCTCAAAGAGTTTTATGATATTGGGTGGTTCAAGGTTTTCATGGACTGTACTTCTCGGAAAGGTCTATAGGACCTGTGCCGATTAATGACTTTGACAGCCACCTCTATCCCGGTGAAAATGTGATGGGCTAACTTCACCTTAGCGAAGGTTTCCTCGCCAATGGTGTGCAGGAGCTCATAGCACACAACGGGGGGCTGCTCCTCACTAGGGGTGGCTGCAAGGTCGTGGAGCATGGTGACGCCCTGTCTACACTCACTCACAATACCAACTACTGAGGCAAACTATGCTAGTAGACTATAATAACTCTACTGACTATGCTAATACTAAATGCTAACTATGCTTACTACGTTAAAAACAATACTAACTGTGCTATGCTAACTGATACTAATACAATGATAACTATGTTTGCTAACTGTGCTAATAATACTACAAACAAACAATAACTATATTAACAATTCCAATACTAATTCAACTAAATGTATTAATAGCGCTAACAGCACTAACTATAAAATGTTTAAAGAAAAAAAGCAAAAAATAAGAAATTTGAGGAAAGAACAAACTAAATGAGAAAAGAAAAATATGAAAGTGGAAAAAAGGAAAAATGAATGAGAAAATATACTAAGAAAAATATGAATAATCAAAAAAATGAGAAAAATAGGAATAAAGGCAAAATAAATATAAGAAAAACAGCAACCAAAAAAAATATATATATATAAGGAGAACATAAGCTAACTAGTCCAGCCCAACTGCTCACCACAAATCAACTTCCTGGGCTCGGTGGACAAAAACCTCAGGCCAACCAGGGCCTTATATAGGAGACTTTTGTAATTCCATCCCAATGGTGCCTTAGTGGTTCAGAGCAAGACAGGGACCTATCACAGCTAGGGGGAAATCACAGTGCTTTTCTCACTTCCTGGTCTCAAGAATCCTTTACACTTAAAAATATAATAATACAATAAAATGAAAATTGACCCAAAGAGCCTTTTGTTTATGTGAGAAATATTGATATTTACTTATTAGAAAGTAAAGTCTGTAGGATGCTTCAGTGATCTTTTCATTTACAATTTGAAAATCTGTAATCAGTTTTGTCTTTTTCAAGACCTTAGAGTGTCTACATATAAAATATTCAATTCCTTATTCTCAAAAATGATGCTACGACTTAACTGTTATCGTGATATTATAGTAAATGTCGTGTTCACAAGTGAAGTTATATTATTAACATCTATAAAGCTGAGAGTGACTGGCTTTCATTATCCTTTTGCCAATAAGAGTTTGAGCAGATTTCTTATCAGAAACTGTGGAGACCGGGGCACTGCATTGATGTACTTAAGTGTTGAAGGACAAAAGCTGTTAACTAAAGATCCTACACAGGCAAAAGTACCTGAAAATGGAGGAGACCTGAAGACATTCCCACATAAACCAACACTGAGACATCTTGACCGCTACACCTGCCCTGCGGGTGGTAACGGAAGGACACTGGACAGAGGCTCAATGCCTTATAGAGAAAGAAGAATCTCTACTAACACTCCACACGGACAGTGATAACAGCTAGTACTGCTGTGACTTTGGTGTGTAGCTCGACTTCCTGTTTTCTACTTGATTTCACAGACTAATATACTAATATACTAATATACGTGAGTTTGGTTTTGGACAGAATATAAAGATGTACACAGAGTATAAAGATGTACTTTCGTGACATCAACAGCAGGCTGGGGGCAGCTGTGAAGGAGCAGACTTTTGATATGTTCTTGAAGTTACGCTGGTAAGATTAGCATGAGTGTTATAACTTTAGGAGGTCATGTTAATTGGGCTACCAAGATTTATTTCTCATACATGCAAATAAATAAATAAAGGTACATGCTATAGCGCCATGAAGAAGTAGGTACGAAGTGTCCTTTTGGTTCCGCATCGCCCATCACATTCTGCCTGGGACCCCTTTGCTAACACTGTATATCCCTTGGAGTACTTTGCCACGCATTTTTCTCCTTTCCTTCTTCCTCTAGGGATTTCTGATTCAGTCCCGCTTCAGCTCACTTCTGAAACAACAATCCACTTTTCTACCACTTGGCTGGGCTGCCTCATAAGTAATGTTTCTGGACATGGAGTCTTGTATCTTCCCCTGATCCAAACATCTCATTTAAGGAAACACAGAGCCAGCCTCACAAGATGGTTCTCTGGACTTATTGATACTCAAAATACAATTCACAGACTAGCAATCTGTTAGAAACACAGAATCCTAGTCCCCATTCAGACCTCCCAATTGAGAATGTCCATTTCACAAGACCAGTGATGCACGAGCACATCAAGTTTGAAACGCATCCTCCCTCAAGCTCCATGCACAGTGGACAGCTCATTGAACCTATGTTGTCTTTCAGTCCCTCTATCAGGGATATTATCACAATAACCTCCTAAGCGATCTCACTACCCTCAGTCTCTCCTATAATTGATCCTTCATACTGATGTGTATACTCTCCTAAATCATGTGACTTCTTGCACAAACTTTCAACTGCTTCCACTGCTTAGACAGTAAGTTCCAAAAGTCTGACTTGGTTCCCATACCCTGCTCTACTGCTTATAGATTCTATCACCCTCTTCCACATGCCCACCCTCCAACCTCCCTGGTCTACTCCTACCTTGAGTACACATTTCACACCTTTGTGTCATCCTTCGTGCTGTTCCTTCCTAAACATCCTTTTGCCGCCTACTTTGTCTATCAAAACCCTACTTAGCCTTTAAGATCCAGCCTAAATGCCTTGTCCTTCAAGAATCCCCTCAAGCTTCTTGCCTAAACTAATCTCAAATACACGGTGGCCATCTATATTTAGCTGCATTTTCATTCTACTTTCTGTGAGGAATAAATCTTAGTAGCTAGCAAAAGACATATAGCACTTAGTAACACATATGCCACTATAGACAGCACATAGTAATGTACATGATTCTACATATAATAATAAAGTAAATCCATGAATGAAATAAATGAACATCAACTATCAGCAAAGTTTATACACACCATAATTGGTATCTCATGGTATTGCCAACCATACTATTTGGATTTCTGAGACAATCCTATTTCAGCAACTCTTCAATTTTCCCATATGTACATGTTTTACATTTGATTTACTTAAAAATATGGTTCTCACATTCATGTCTCTGAGCTGCATCACTCGCCCACCTCTGAAACGGGCTTCAAAGGTGCTGGAGTCTACGTGCTGAGTGACGGGTCATGCTGCTTATCCTCGCAAGATTCACCTGCGATTTCCCCCTGGTTTTCCACAGGCCTGGCTTCACGCTTTAACACCTACACATCATGCCCTCCTCCCTTCTCCTTCCTACTTTCATGCTTTCATACCACCAGGGTGGAAGGAGAGAGATCCTTCCCTTTACTAACTGTCTCAAATGACAGCGCTGATCAATGAGTCACTGTGACTATTCAAAAAAGCCAGTTTGATCGTCTCTGTGACTGGGCTGACAGTCTTCAGTGTCTTCTGAACTGAATAGTGAAGCACTCTTTGGAGCTTAGTTTTGCCCATTTATGGTGGATTCCGGCTGTCTGATTCTGTCGGCTCTGCTTATATTGTTGCCATTGGTATTAATGTCTGGATTGTTTACTTACCGTGGGTTTATAATGACTTTACATCATAACAATAAGAAAAAGAAAGCAATAGAGCAAAATGTTGAGTGTGGAAAAGGAGATCCAAGTGAAATGTTGAATGAAGATACTGGAAGTTGGTAAAGACCTATATAACTTCACAAATCTAACTCTCAGGAAGTTGTAATCCTGGAAAAGGGAGACCTTTCCATACTTGGTGAAGCTGAAAAGTTTTTCACTCTAGCATCAGAAAAGCTCATTCCTGATGTGTGGATATTGATATGGTGACCCTAACAATAGAAGTAAAAAGGGGAACAACATGGAGTCAGGAGTCCTCCTTGTCAGAGTAGCTACCAGAATTTTTTTTAAGTAATTAATTAATTTGGGGGGGCATGTGACATTGGTTAATAAAATATAGTGAGTTTCATGTGTACAATTTAACAGTAAGGAAAATATATATATATATATATATATATATATATATATATATGCATTGTGTGTTCCCTTCGCATGGTTTGATTTCTTTCTCTCAGCACATATTTGACCCTTTATACTCAATCTACCTCCTGCTACCGCCTCCAATCTACCCTCTAGTAACCACTAGGCTTTGTCCATGTCCATGAGACTCTGTTTCTCCATCCTGTTCATTTGTAGCTTTGAGGTTTATATTGTACATATAAGTGATATCATGTTGTTTTCAACATTTTCTGTCTTGCTTATTTTGCTTAGCATGATTATCGCAAGGTCCATCCATGTTGTCGCAAATGGCAGTACTTCATCTCTCCTTACGGCCAAGTACTATTTCATTGTATATATGGACCACTGTTTCTTTCAGCAATCATTTATCTTAGGATACTTTCGTTGCTTCAATGCCATGGCCGCCGTGAATAACGATGCGATGAACATAGGAGAGATAATCTCTTTTGAGATAAGAGTTTTCAAGTCTTTGGGGTAAATACTCAGTAAATAGGTTGCTGGATCATATTGCAGATCAAGTCTTAGTTTTTGAGGGTCTCCATACTGTGGCTGATATTGGCCTACTGGGGAGCCTGTCCCAAGGGGCCACAAAACCAATGATCCAGAGGCTTGCACCAGGTACCAACAGAGCAACACCTGAGTAGCCCCATGAGCTAAATGCTAGGCAAAAACAGAAGCTCATACACAACCCACACAGAAATCACACCTAAACTCCCCTGCAGAGGGCATCAGAAAGAATGCGCCACTGGGACACACAGGACGGTTTCCACATTAGGTCATCTGCCAAAGCTGAGAGATGAAACATATATTCCTGACACATAGAAATGAACAGAGAGAGACTTACATGTCACAAATGAAACAACAGGAAAAAAACTCCACAAAAGAAGCTAAATGAAATGAAGGCAAGCAACTTACCAGATATAAAGTTCAAAATAATGATTCTAAAAACTCCCAATGAACTCATGGGGAGAATGGATGAGCACAATGACAATATCAATAGAGACATAGAAAGAATAAGAAAGACAAAAACAAACATAAAAAATAACCAGGCAGAAACGAAGAATACAACAATTGAAACTATACACTATATACACTATACAACATTTGAAACTATATACTTGAAACTAAGGGAAAAAAGAATAAAAGACAATGAGTAAAAGTGCCTGGTGCCATACCAGATCTGAAGGAAAAAGAAAAAACCCATAATACCATACTGGTTCTGGCTTTATTTAAAATGTTGCCATTGCATGCATTATAATTTTTTTAAAAAAAGTTATTTCATTTATATCTGCTAGAAACTAAACAATATTTTTCCCAACTGGAGTAATGGAAAATATCATCTAATAGGACCAGACCACGACTTTACTGATTGCATACTATCTTTTATATAATACAAATAAGAAGATAAAAAATAATTTTAAAATCACTTTTTCAAATATTTGGCAAATTACCAGTTTGTTAATTGAAATATAAAAAAATACAACATTATTTAAGAGAGCATTCCACATATTATCTCATTTGATTCTCAAATTATAACAACATATAGATGGCACTAATTAGAACAGCTAAAACTTTAAGTATTATATGTCAGGAACTGCATTTTCACATTTATTATCTCAAATAATATCTCGCATATCATTTAACCATTAACAGCTTTCCCAGAATGCACTATGATCTGTCTTTAACCGATGCCACATATTTTTGTGTTCATTACACACATGAATAAACTGGGGTATATAATTTCTGCAAGTTTGCATAGGTACCTAGCCTTCGTAGTGGGGCCTCTATGTCTTTCCTAACAATGGAGTGAATTTTAAAACCCCTTTCTGAGGCAATTACCTTAGCTGTTTTTTTTT
>BNJM01001196.1:57107-72901 GCA_015472975.1 Rousettus leschenaultii | reverse complement strand
TTTTTTTTTGCTTGTTTTTGTGCACTTTAGGCAGAGGAAAGACCAAGTTATTATTTCCTCTAATTTAAGATTTCCTTCGATACTATGATATCATGTACCATGTTCACCAAACTAGATTATTTTTATAATTTTTATGCCAAATTATTGTTAAATAGAACAGGTTAAAGTATTGGTCTCCAGAGACAAACTGATTATTTCTAAGTCCAGAGGACCCATAATTTTCAATGACTCAGGCCTCTGCCCCTTATAAGATCTGACAATTTGGCACATTTCTCCACTTTTAAAAAAATTTTATCCCTTAAAGTGTACAGTACATTGGTTACACATCTATATAGTTAGTAAAATGATCCCCCCAATTGCTCTCTCTCTCCCCTGACCCTTTAACTGGCCAATGTATTAATTGCATTCCCTATGCCTTTCTCTCCATCCCTGTGACCATCCATCACCTACTAATTTCTACTTCTTTAACCCTTCACCCCATTCTCCTGCCTCAGAATCCCCACTGCCAATTTGGTGTCTGTCAACACATTGTACACTATCTTTGTGAGTCTGTTTTTCATTCCTTGGTTCTTTTTATTCCTTTAACTCCATTGATCAGGGAAGTCATACAGTGGTTATCGTTATCTGACTTAAAACCTCTATGTCCATCAAAGCAATATCTTTTCCATCCCCTTCCTTTTCATATGCAATGGTCTAGTTTTCTTATCCTTGTAGCCACTCTATCTTTTGGTTGGAGCACTTAATTCTTTTCCATGCAAGGGACTTATTGATAGGAATGTAGTTGTTTCCAGTTTTTATTCCTGTTTTTGATACATGTTTTTTTCATCTTAAAGAAGTCCCTCCAACATACCCTGTAATAATGTGGTGATAAATTCCTTGAGCTTATTTTTGTCTGGGAGGCTCTTTATCTGTCCTTCAAGTGTAAAAGATAGTTTTGCTGGATAAATTATTTCTGGTTGCAGATCCTGGGTCTTCATCCTGTCAGATAGTTTTTTTCCCCCAAGCCCTCCTGTCCTGCACAGTTTCTTTTGAGAAATCAGCTGCCAGTCTTATGGGTGTTCCTTTATACGTAATTATTTCTTTTTCTCTTGTTGCTTTTAATATTCTTTCTTTGTATTTAACATTTGGCATTTCAATTACGACGTGTCTTGGTGTGGGTCTCTTTGGATCCCTGATATGGAGAATTGTCTGAGCTTCCTGGGGTTTTATGCTCATTTCTATCACCAAGTTAGGGAAGTTTTCCATCATTATTCATCAAAGAGCTACTGAACACCTTGATTTTCTTCTGATATGCTGATCAAACGACTATTTGGAGACTTAATAGTGTCTCATATACTCTTCAATTATTTTTATAGTCCCGGCATCTCTTTTCTTGCCATTCTCATTGAGCGCCCTGATTGGCTTTCCTGTCCTCTAGATAGGGCATTCGCTCCTCTTCTTTATTCACTTTCTTTATTCCTTTGTTTATGTCATTTAATATAAATCTCATCTCAAATCATGTGTTCTCCATTTCAGACTGGTTCCATTTTTTAATTTCCGCTTCCATTTTTATCTCTTTGCCGGAGTACTCTACACTTCCCAAAAGCTCATGGAGCATCTTTATAATTAATGCTCAAAACTCTGGATCTGTAAGATTATTACTCCCATTATATCTGGATCTCTGCTCTCTTCACTCTTATGATTTTTGCTTCTTTGTCTTCCCATTTTGGCTGCCTTTCCTTGTCTGTTTCTATATACTAAGCAAAGCTCCTCAGTCTTCTGGTCTTATCACTATGGATTTGTAAAGTAGGTGTCCAGTGGCACAGTCCTGAAAGGAGTTCAGCTGCAGGCCAAATTTAGCCCAAGCCTCTGCCCCTTCAGGGTCACCCATTAAGAATCAGCAAGCAATCAACAGATGCTGTGCTTACAGTTTCCTTGAAAGGCCACTCCATAAATGGGGGTCAGATGCCTCCACCAGTGTGAGTCTCAGCGAGGACCATCTGACTCGCTGAGGGAACACCTGGAGGTGGTTTGGGTGGGTCCGAGTTGGGAGAAGTGGGGTTCCAGGAAATAATCGTGGTGAAGTGACCTCTGTTACCCAGTGTGGTGATGCCACAGCTAGGGTGGCGCTGTGTCCGCACACTGCCAGTGTGGAGGGTTCCGAGGGAACAATGGACACCGCCGAAATCTCTGCCAGGGAGGACGCCTCGCCTCCGACCCTAAACAGACAAATTGTTGTCCCTCTGCAAGGCCCTGGTGCGCCCTGCACAGCCAACCTGGTGCTGCTGCTCAGAGCAAGCAATTCTCTCCCCATGAAAGTTTGGTCGCAGGCGCAGCCCCTTTAAGAGGATACTACTGCAGCTGCAGCCTATGTTTCACTCAGCCAGCCGCTTGGTCTGGGCAGCCCCGTCCTACCTTCTGCCTTTGCAGGTGCGTTCTTGTATTTCTCCATAGTCGTACGTCTTGTTCATCTAGATCTCAGGAGATTTTTTGTTGCTGCTGCCCCTTGCTTCCATCAACTTTTATTTGATGGCCAGAGGGATGAGTAGAGGTTCCATCACCTACACCATTTTTTTCTCCTATTCATGCATTCTCAATTTTTAACATGAATTTAGATTTTCTATAATGTTGCATTAAAAACTGATTTCACTTGATTAAAAATAAAGAAACAATATACACTATTGGAGATACAATAAGGGTTCGAAGGCTAAGGAAGAAAGCGAGAGCCAGTGTTAAAACTTTAATGTGATAAGACAAGAAGATAAGGAGAGTTAATGGGACCATATAACATAAAGAAATGGAATCTCAGAACATAGGAAATGGAGATCAATTGTGGTTCAAGCAAGCAAGGTGTCTGGTTGGGTAATGAGGAAAGTTACTAAAATAGTATAACAAATTAACGAACTGAGATGGGAGCAGTGGATGTTGGATGGTTAATAAGAGCAGTGTCTATAAAGAGTAATGTTTATACAAGAAACACCATCCTAGCTCCACTTTCCCCTCCAGGTAACATCTAATTAATTTTTTCCTTTATAAGAGAGCACTATAAAACTTTCATGCACATTCACTGTTCAGAGTTCCTATCCCTCCATAGAAAATTCCTTTCTCAAGGTTATCGACAAGACCCATGTTCATAAACCAACAATCAGTCCACAACTTAGCTGATGTGCCACCAGCATCACTTCCCCTCCATGGAAATTTGATTTCACTTGGAGGACAAAACTCCTGATTTCCTTCCTGATTGTCTACTCCCTCCTTTTTAGTCTTTTATTATTTCCTACTCGTTTCACATTTCTAAATGTTAGAGTGCTCCCGAAGAATCAGTCTTTTGACCTCTCCTTTTTACTGATTCCCCTCACGGTCTCCTCCAGTTTCATTGTTTTAAATGCCAACGCACCATGATGACTTTCACAGTTGTATCTCTACCTGAACCTAGCTGGACCCTTCCAAACCAATGCTAGGCGAAAATTGCCAAGTGAACACCTAACAGATACAGCAAATTTAACATGTCTGCTCTTCTCACAGGTGTAGATTGAAGAAAACTCAATTCTACCATTCATGAACAGTCCTTGACTCTAACTTTCTATTTCCTTCCATCCTTTCCCTCCTTCTGTCTCTGTCTCTCTAACTCTCTCTCTCTGTCTCTCTCGCATCAATCTGATTAAGTCCTGTCTGTTCTAACCTTCTAACTTCAAAATACATCCAAATCCCAAACGCTTTACACTATCTCCATCAGGATCACTCGGGTCCCAGTCATTATTAAAGAAGAATCTTAAAACATCAAGCTGTGGGACTTGCCTAACAGATTACAAAATGAAGGAAAATAAGTGCCAAGATGAGCAATCCCTCCATTATACATGCTCTATTTCAATAGGCTTAGGAGAAGAGTAGAGATCCTACTGAAAGACAAGGCCAAGGCTTAGGAGAAAGAAAGAATTTCCATAACTACATTCCCCACCTAGTTCCTTAGGGCCATTCCAATATTATCTATTGTATGAATACTTGAACTTTCTGACACCTTTTCCTCGCATCTCCTACATCTTGCAGAATTCCCAGAATTGAAATGTATGCAAATATTAACTAAAAGAGAATAAGCACATTAAGAATTGAGTTGATCAGTGCTTCAGATGATCCCTTCAAGTCTTTCTAAATGCTTGACATTGGCTTGAAGTACTAAAATAGAAACATGGGGAAAAAGGTCTCTTTACTAGACATATTTAAACTCAAGTGCCTTTCTGGAGAAAACATTAGGAATCGTATTCCAAATATAGGAATTCCCTTTTAATTGTTGAAATCTAACGGTGCGTAGATTCAAAGTAATGGCGGGTGTGTGAAGGCCATATTTAAAAAGTCCAAGTTAGATGTGAGTGGCTAAAGAGCCACGGAAATCGTGCTTAGCACTTACACACAGGTGTGAAGAGGGCCCCGCCATATAGCACTTACATGTGACACCCAGCAACAGATTGTCATATACAGACCAAGCGACACAATTACAATTTCATTCCACAAACTTAATACAGCTCATAAGCACTATACTAAGGGCTGTGTTTCTATAGAAAAGCTTCGTGTTGCTCAACCAAAAATGACAAAGTGTTCACAGCAGGAACAAGATTTTTTGCTGATAACACTGGGATCTTGTTGAAAACACCTCCAATGACATCACTCAGCCCACGGCAACAGAGAAGTGCTGATTCTCCTCCACCAATCTTTCAGTTGCCTCCAGCATAGAGCATTATCCTGTCCCATATTATTTTCACAGAATTTGTTTGGTCACCAATTGCTAGGTGTTTTCTCGAATTCCTTTTTATTACAACCATAGCTGCCTCTGTTTAGTGGAAAAACTTTCAACTGCAAGTTTTAAATTTTTGTTATACTAGCTGTGTGATCTTGAGCTTAGTTGCTCAACTCTAAGATCCACTTTGCTCATCTGTACTATGGGAGCATGCTGCCTGGCTCTCATGATGACTGGAAGGAGGAAATGTGAGAAAGCCCTCTCCAAACTTTGAACGTTGCACAAATGCAGGTTATTAAAATGTAAGACCTGAAGGTTTTTCGGGAATATGGCAGAGTGAGAGACATCCCCAGATCTCTCCCCTTGAACAACAATAAGCTGCACATCTAAAACTCAACAAGAAACATCCAAACTGCGCATCAGCACCTCTTAGCGTGGGATCTGCACATAAGATCTACCACAGGTCATAAACCCACGTGTCAGTCAGTGGACTAGGAGGAATAAAGAAGCTGCCTCTCCCAGCTGCAGGGGCCACCTGTAGGATGAGGGAGAGGAGTGAAACTTTGGCAACTTCCCTAAACAGCTTTGTTTGGGTTTGTTATGAGTTCAATGCAGCCAGTGGCAGGGCCCAGTCACCATGGCAGAAATCAGAGAAAAAGGTTGGCAGAAAAAAGAACAATTGATTTTTACCTACCCCGAATACAAAACCGAGTCGTAGACATAGCCCCCATTCTCCAACCCAAGCGGCCATCCCACTATAGCCTCCGAGATTGTACATCACGGAGCCCCAGGGGAATTTGAGCAAACACTATCGAAACAGATGCTAACACTAACAGTGAATAAAACTGTGGGTAGCAAGTTTGATTAAATATCTATCAGAAAATAAAAAGGCATTTAAGGCTTTATATAATGCAGGGGACCAAGAGGCTAGATCCGACCTAGTGGAAACCAAAAGAAAAGCAACCTTTTTGCAGCAGCTAAAGAGGGACCTTTATAGAATAAATCTTTCTGGATAAAAAGCAAAATATTTGTCCATTACTGCTTAGGTGGAGAAATAGTCCATTAAACACCATGAACAACCAACGTGACAAGGTAGCTCAGAAAGAAAGAGAAAAATCTCCAGAAAATAGGCTCATAGTCATGGAAAAATACAACTTTAAGGACAGAGATTTCAACCTGGCACTTCTGAAAAAACTCAGTGAATTACAAAATGACTCATATTAACAATTTCAATAATTGAAAAAGCACCTAGATCAGTATATCGAGGAGTTTGAAACCCTCAAAAATAGAAGATTAGATTGTCTCAAGATAAAAAGCAGACTGCAAGAGTTGAAAAATAAAAGAGTCGACCAAATGGAGGGAAAGGTCAATGACACTGAAGACAGAAATCTAGAAATAAATCAGAAAGAAGAAGAGAGAAGTCAAAGAATGAAAAATAATGAAAGAGAAATTCAAGAACTAGCTGATACCATCAGGAGAGGAAACTCAAGAACAATGGGCATTATCTAAGTCAAGGAAAAGCAGCAGGGACTAGAAAGCAGGGACTTAGAATTTCTCAATTTAAGGAATGAGTGGAGCTTCAAATTCAAAAAGTCAGCAGAACAACCAATTTTATCTACCAAAAGGTCTTCACCAAGACGCATTGTATTAAAATTATCAAAAATCAATGACAAGACAGATTTCTCGGAGTAGTGGTGAGAAGAAAACAGTAAATTATAAAGGAAAACCTACTACATTATCCTGAGAATTCTCAGCACAAGCCTTATGGACCAGAAAGGAATGGAATCAAATAGTTAAATAATTAATGAATGTAACTAGCAGCCTAGAATAATGTATCCAGGTAAAGTCTCCTTTAGATATGAGGGAGAACTGAAGACCTTTCCAGACATACAATAATTGATGGTTTCTCCACTATGAGGCCTGCGCTACAGGAAATACAATAAAGGGGTCTGTTCTGCTAAAACAAAACACACACACACACACACACACACACACACACACAAAATACACAACTAGGAGTAAAGTGAGTATCAGGCAAGTAGAAGCAGAGGAGTGCAACCCTTACTAAGAACAGGACATTATAAGCTTGAATAATAAGAAGAGAATTACTCTAGCAACATGGTAAAATACGTTCGGTATACATAGTGACAAATAGAGATAAGGATGACTGAAAAGGGGAGGATTTGAAGATCTAATTTCACCAAGGGAAATAAACAAGGCACGTAAAGAAGAAAATAAACGACTATATATATAAATATATATATGTGTGTGTGTATATATTTATATTTATATGTATATATAGAGCTATATATAGTTATATATAGTCATTTATTTTCTTCAGAACAAATAAAGTTATATATATATAGTTATATAACTTCATATATATATGAAGTTTTATATGTGTGTGTGTGTGTGTGTGTGTGTGTATATCCTTTAAAGGTTCATAATGGTAACCATACACAGATAATTCAGAACTAAAGTATATAAAATAAATCAAAAAGAACCAGAGTCAAAACCAACAAAAGCCAATCGAAATAAAGGAGACAGACACACAAGGACAAGGAAGCAACGGAAATACAGAGCTAACAGAAAGCAAAAGAAATGGCAAGAAGAAGAGGACCTTATATTTCCATAATCACCTTAAATGTAAATGGACTGAACTCACCAATAAAAAGCCACAGAGTTGCAGAATGGATCAAAAAACGAAACCCAACCATATGCTGCCTCAAGGAGACGCATCTCAGCTCCAAAGACAAATATAGACTCAAAGCAAAAGGGTGGAAAATGACATTTCAAGCAAATGGCATTCAGAGAAAAGTGGCAGTAGCAGTACTAATAGCAGACAAAAAAGACTTCAAAATAAAAATAAGGTGAAGAAACATACTGAGGGACACTTCATAATGATAAAGGAAATCATGCCCGAAGAAGACATAACACTTATTAATATATCTATGCTCCACATCAGGGAGTCCCCAAATATGTAAAGCAATTACTAACAGAACTAAAGGGAGAAACAGACCAACACACTATCATAGTAGGGGACCTAAGAACCCCACTGTCGAATATAGACATATCATCCAAACAGAAAATCTATAAGGAAATCACATCCTTAAATGACACATTAGACCAACTGGACATTATTGACATTTACAGAACTGCCTATCCCCAAACAGATGTTTATATATTCTTCTCTAGTGCACAGGGGACATTCCCAAGAATTAACCATGTACTGGAACATAGAATTAGACCCAATAATATAACAGGGATAAAGTCATACCAACCATATTCTCTAATCATAATGCTTTGAAACCAGAGATCAACTGCACAAAGATATCAGGAAGAAACAAAAATACATGGAGATCAAGCAACATGCTACTGAAGAATGATTGGGTCACAGAAGAAATAAAAACGGAGATCGAGAGATACATAGAAATGAATGACAATGATAGTACAACATATCAAAACTTTTGGGATATGGCAAAAGCGGTCATAAGAGGAAAGTTTGCATCATTACGGGCCTATCTCCAAAAACAAGATGGAGCCCAAATGAACAACTTAACACTTCATCTTAAGAAAAGAAATAATCAAAATTGCAGCAGAAAGAAATGATATTGTAAACAAATAAACAAAAAATAAATAAATAAATAAATAAAAACAACAAAGAGCTGGTTTTAGAGAATGTTAGTAAAATTGACAAGCTCCTGGCTACACACACACACACACACACACACACACACACACACACACAATAAGAAAGGAAATAAAAAGGGCACAAATAGACAAAATGAGGGATGAAAGAGGGGGGATTATGACCGACATAGCCGAAATACAAAGGATCATATAAGAATACTATGAAAAAGTATACAACACCAAATTTAATAACCTAGAAGTAATGGACCACTACTTAGAAAAATACAATCTTACTTAACTGAATCAAGAAGATCTCGAAAATCTGAATAGACTGATCAGCAGTACGGAAATTGAAACAATCATCCAAATCTTACCAAAAAGTCAAAGTCCAGGACCAGATGGCTTCACCAGTGAATTCTACCAAACATTCAAAGATGATTTAATACCTATTCTCCTCAAACTCTTCCAAGAAATTGAAAAGGAGTCAATACTTCCCAATTCAATTCATGAGGCCTATATAACTCTGATAAATGACCTGATAAAGATAACATAAGAAAAAGAAAACTGCAGACCAATATCTCTCATGAACACAGATGCAAAAATGCTTAATAACATACTGGCAAACAGAATAGAGCAACATATTAAAAGGATTATATACCATGGTGAAATGGGCTTCGTTCCAGAGGCACAGGGATGGTTCGACATAGGCAAATCGATTAATGTGATACACCACACAAACAAATTAAAAAATAAGATTCATATAATCATATCAATAGAAGCAGAAAGAGCCTTCAAAAGATACAGCAGCCATGTATGTTCAAAACACTTAACAAAATCAGTATGGAAGAAAAGTAACTTAATAAAGGCCATACATGACAAATTCTTAGCCAACATTATACTTAATAGAGAAAAACTACAAACCTTCCTTCTAAACTCAGGAATAAGAAAAGGCTGTTCACTATTGCCACTGTTATTTAATATAACATTGGGTATCCTCTCAAAGTGCAATCAGAGAATAGAAAGATATAAAACACATTGAAATAGGAAATGAACACGTCAAACTGTCATTATTTCCAGATGGCATGATTCTCTACATAGAAAACACTAAAGATTCCAGAAGCACATACTAGAAGCAATAAGCAAATACAGTAAAGTTTCTGGATACAAAATCGATGTTCAAAAATCCACAGTATTCCTATACTCAAATAATGATGTGTCAGTAAATGAAGTGGAAAAAATAATTCCTTTTGCAATTTCAACAAAAAAGAATAAAACTCTTAGGAACGAATTTAAGGTAACATGTGAAGGAGCTCTATAATTAAAATGGCAAGACCCTAGTAAAAGAAATTGAAGAAGATACAAAGAAAGTGAAAGTTTTTCTGTGTTCT
Organism: Rousettus leschenaultii; assembly: GCA_015472975.1. Taxonomy (NCBI): domain Eukaryota; kingdom Metazoa; phylum Chordata; class Mammalia; order Chiroptera; family Pteropodidae; genus Rousettus; species Rousettus leschenaultii. The sequence continues at coordinate 63,172 of BNJM01001196.1, read as the reverse complement.
TTCTTTGGAAGAATCAACATCGTTAAAATGACTACATTACCTAAAGCATTATACAGATTTAATGCAATCCCCATTAAATTCCACTGGTATTCTTTAAAGAAATAGGATAAAAAAAATCATCAGATTTGTATAGAAGCAGACACACACACACACACACACACACACACACACACACACACAAAAGAAAAACAACAACAAAAATATGTAAGTCATCCTGAGAAAAAGAAATAGGCTTAAGGAATCACTCTGCCTGATTTTGAATTATACTACAAAGTGACAAAAATAAAAAAAAAATTGTCATGGTATTGACAGGAAAATAGACACACGGAGCTCTGGAAATGAATCAAGAGTCAAGGCAGAAGTAATCTCATATTTTTATGAGCAAATACTTTTCAACAAAAAGGCCAAAAACACGCAAAGGAGAAAGGAAAGCCTCTTCAATAAATGGTGCTGGGAAAACTGGAAAGCCACCTGCAAAAGAATGAAACTAGACTGTTCTCTATTAACGCATGCTGAGATTAACTCCAAATGGACTAAGGACCTGATAGAAGGCCTGAAACAATAAAGTACATAGAAGAAAACATAGGAACTAATGTCAAGTACATAGAACTTAAAGAAGATTTTATGAATTGGACCTGAAAAGCAAGGGAAGTAAAAGGTAAAATGAATGAATGGGACTACATCGAACTAAAAAGGTTCTGCTCAGCAAAAGAAATCATCAACCAAGTAAAGAGACAACCATCTGAACAGGAAAATATACTTGCAAACAACACTTCTGATAAGAGCCTAATATCCAAAATATACAAAGAACCCATATAACTAAATAACCACAAAAGTCAAATGGTCCAATCAAAAAATGGGCAGAGAAACTCAACAGAAACTTCTCCCTAGAAGACATATAAATGGCCAATAGATATTAGAAAAGATGCTTAACATCTTTGCCTATTAGAGAAATGCAAATGAAAACCACAATGTGGTACCATCTCACACCTATTAGAATAGCTAAAATCAATAGGACAAATGATAACAAATGTTGGAAAGGATGAAAGAAACTGGACTTTGGGTGCTAAACATACAATAGAATATACAGATATCAAACTATAATTAACACTTGATATTATATAATTTTATTAATTAGTGTTACCCCAATGAACTTAATTTTTTTAAAAAATAAATAAATGAAAAATAAAAATACGACCTTTTATAGAGATCTTCAAAGTTTTGTAGGCTGGCCATGCGACACAAAGATTAGGAGCAAGCCACAGAGGAGATCTCGATACAATATCAAGACCTAATTATAAAGATCGAATGTGTACCAAATTCCTACAAGAAACCTAGGGAGCTGGTGAGCTCTCTCACTAATAGGGACAATTGAGGGAGATGACACCATTGTGGGGAGCTGTGTAAGAGGCAGGTGCATTAAGCAGGAAGTGGAGTGACAGCATCCTAAAGTTCAATCCAGCATTAAGTTCTTTTCCTTTCTTACAAATCTCATCCTTCACAATAATTAATTGCCAACTTAGAAAACAAGACAGTGCATGATATTCATTTATATTCTTTAGATGCTTAATGCTATGTCCTGCAGATAGTAGCAGCTCAATAAATGTTTCTGAATTGATTGAGAAAAGCTATAATGAATGACAATGTTCTGGAGGTTTTCTCAGCATGAATAGAGAGAATGCATAAAAAAGATATAACTAAATTGCATGCATTTAAAATAAACATGATCAAATGCAATTTGTGCTTGAAAAAGATGTTGGCACTCACTTTTACACGTCTTGGGGATGCTTCCATTAAATGCACTCTGGACAAAAACATGTGACACAGTTAAGAAAATGCCAGATACAGAAAATTAGCATGGCCTATTCTTTGCCAGCAGGAGGGGCCATACTTCTAGAGAATAAAGATATATGTGGTCTCAAAAACATGTTTTAATAATCATAAAACAGAAAGAATTCTTCTTAGTTCCTCTCAGCCTAGAGGCGGGGATTGGGTAAGAAAGGCTAAAATGTTAACAAACAAACACTAGTTGATGATTATGTCTTGATCAATGTATACTGAATGTCCAAATATTGAGGTTTAATGAAGGACAAAATGAAGAATCTCATGATACTTATCTCTGACAATACACAAGCTTACACAATGGCCTGAGTTATGGAAAGAGTAAAACCGTAGCTTTATTCTTAGAATTCAGTTTCCACTGCATTTATCCATCACCTACTGTATACCAAGTCTATTTGTAATTATGCAATTATACACAAAAAGTCTCATGTCATTGCATGAGTTAAATACTATTACTGCCCTTATTTTTCAGAAAAGGCACTTAAAAGTCTACACAGAAGTATCTCATCATGGACCTAAAACCACCATTCTCCGATTCCAAGTTTAGGATCCTTCTCCAACAACTAGAAAAAAACTTCTCGAGAGTGCAGTAAGTCACCTCTCATGGGGGTCCTTATGTCCCCTCCTAGGCTTCCCGTTCACATCCACCCAGACAGACTCTGGTCTATGGGCCCTTCCCCTGCTCCTCTGATGGGCGTGGCAAGACAAAAGCATCCCCTGCCCAAGGCTGGGGGCAGTTTCTGGGCTGACTCCTGGATGTTTATCGACATCCTCATTTGTCCCAGAACTGGCTCCTTCTGTTGCTTGTGAGACTGGTATCCATCGATCCAACTCAAATTCAAGCCAAGGCTGACTCACAGTCCTGGCAGTGGCCAGCTCAGCAAGTCCGAGATTTCTTAGTTCTTGTAATAAAAGCGCCATGTATAATCTAAGGAGGACTTAGCTCAAAGCTACCTGGGCAAGTTTTAGCTCTTTACCAACACTTACTGGTTACGTAAACAAACAAACCAAAAAGATGCCAAAATGGCTGAAACTAAAGTTAAATTAAATCAATTTGTCTATGAGTCAAGTAAGATGACAAAAAATATTTTAAATGGTCCTGAGTCCTGGAACACGCTTCCAAATTACATTCTAGATTACTAAATCCCTTTGTTCTCTTCTGACTAGCAAACGACCCACTCAAGGTTTTCACCACTCCTGAGGGAGGTCCCAGCTCTGGCCACTTGGGGCTTCTCTGTGGGTCTTCAGCTTGGGGTGGTACAAGGATCTCAGTGACTCAGCTGGGTGGCAGCCATCCTGATTGAGAGCTGGCCACAGCTGATCTGGGGGGAGTTGTTTTATAGAGGTTCAGAATAAAGCCATAGATTTTAATCTCAAGGTCATTTAAGAAATGATAGGCCATCTTGAATCAGGACTTTAAAGAGCCCCCGAGACCTATAGCTGAAGACAACTTTCTATTTTACACACCAATCGGAGTGACTCTGAGGTTAAAGGCAAATATCTATCCTACACTTTGAAGTCAGTGTATAAATAGTCAGGAAATCGTCCCCCAAAATATGAGAATAAAGTCACTATCAGGCTTTTGTCTCAGAGTAAGCTCTGAAAATTTCTTTAAAATTGTGTACAAGTACCATACTCAAAGACTTGTTTTCTCTTAAAGAAGGGATTTGAAGTTTTCAAGTCTATTCCGAAACCCAATTCTATTGTAATTAATCCTGAAGAATAATGGGGGGCAGAGCTCTAGTTTCTTTTCCACCCACACACACCCCCACAGCCCCTCCTCTTGCACGCAGACCCTCACCCTCTCCCCTTCCAACACCTGGTAATTCCTTCAGGTTTCGACTTGAAAATCACTTTTTTTGAGAGGTCTTTAGAACTGTCTCAGAAAATCTGAGCATATACGATCAGCAAGACATTGTAGTGATTCATTACTTTTCCCCTTCATTTGATCTACTTTCATGATCTAAATATCTGGTTTTTGTTACTCATTTATCTGCAGGTGTTTTGGACACTGAGGTCCTGGTCTATTAATCATGACATCATTGTTTTCCACTGTCTTCACTTACGTTTTTGCATTTCAGGAACCTCTCTGTTATCCCCAAACAGGAATCTATTTGAAAAAGTAGATGCAAAGACAAATATGTTCACTTTCCTGTTAAAAGATAAACTGAGGCATGTTCAAATTTTTCATAGTTTATTCGAAGAAAAATCAACTCAAATGGGGCAGCGCCAAACCAGATGTGGTTAGGGACACTCCAGTGACAGAGGTCAAGGAGAGAGTTTTACAGAAAAAAAGTGGAAGCAAAGCAAGGAAATTATTGACGGGCTATAGCTTAAAGCCTTAACATTTTGATTTTGTAATCATGAGGCAATTATAAACTTAGAGTCTTGGATTGCTCGCATAGGCCACTAAGATGTTAGAGCCGCCTCAGTCTGATGGTCTTGTTTACTTAATCTAACAGTCTTCATAAAGGTTCATTTATTCGTCTAATTCACATGTGAAATTTTAATTCATATTGATTTTTCTAGGCAAGGTACTAACCACAATAAATAAGATGTAGAGTATACAGTAATAAAGGTATGAATAAGGTACATGTGCAGGAAAGATGGGGTGATAGGCATCTATGCCTGGAGTGGTAGAAGCCAGCCAACCCTGGTTTTGAAAATATAGTTGGTATTTTTCAGTGAATCAAAGTGGTGAGCTGCCTAAAGAAAGTTTGGGACACAATAGCTGCGTGTAGTTCCATTGTTTTAAAATGTCCTATACAAAGAATAGAGTCCTAGGGGGTAAAGCCATCTACATTCCATGCTTGAGCCACACAAGGGGTTGCCAGATTTAGAAAATAAAAATACAGATACACAGTTTAATTAAATTTCAGATAGATAACATACGCATATATTTTATTGTAAGTATGTTCCATTAATATTTGGGACCCAGGATAATATAAATCTGAGTTTGGCCTGCAGGTTTATTGGCTCTGTTCATTGCCTTTAAGAATATTATTTGATTTCTTTTTGGAAGATCTAATTGGCTTTTTAAAGTGATTCATAAATCAGGCAGCATCTAGCAACTAGACATGCACTCCCTTATTTGATTTTGTTTTAAATCTTGGTTTCTTTATCCTTAAAATAGGAATGATAATTTAAAACAACAACAATAATAAATATCGTTCAAGGCCTTGGCAAGTATTAATTAAACAGTCTGAGATCACTGTAGATCCCAAATAAACGAGTGTCACTGATTAGAGCGGGAGCAGCACAGACCTGTCCCGCTGTCCAGCCCTCAAGCTGTGGTCTGGCGTCTCAGACGAGGAGGCAGAGCTTCTCCCTGGACGTGGAGCTCCAGCCTGAACAATGAGCAATGACGCTGAAATGGCAACATAATAACATTAGAACAACAGAGAACAAACAAGAAGGGATGAGCCAGTGCATGAGTATCTGACAGGAAGTGACAAAGACATGGAATGAGGGGAAAAGGCAACGTCTTTGGGGCCAAAGACAGGGTCGTTCCCAGAAGGGTTTAGTACTTAGAGGGAACCATAATACCTACATTCACAAAGTACTGTCCGTTTTCTTTTATAATTAGGGCTGGTTGCTTTCAGTAATGAAAAATCTCCTGGGCCCCAGCCAGGGCCCCCGTCTTAATATAAAATTACTTTAAAAACTGAGAAGCAGCTCATGGGAGAGGCTTGCCTCCTGACTTCCACCCTCACACACTCCTGTCTCCTGTTGACCCATGAGTCTAGCTGTTAATGTTTAAGTGTTAATTCGATCTGGGTAACTGAAAAGCCACTGTAACGCCACAGCCTACTGTGTGCAAGGCATGGCTGAGCTTCCCGAACAAGGAGCTTAGAGATGAGTAACAGTCATGCAGTGTTTACCTTCTGGTAAAAGGCATCATAAAAACATAAAACAATAATGCCTGGGACTTGCTACTGGAGATTCTCAACTTTTACCCCTCCCCTGACTTCTTTTCCCACATGGTGGTCTGTGGTGCTCAGCCCCCAACCATGCGGCCGCCCGGGGTCCACCTGGGCCACTTGAGCCTGTGCAAAGGCTCCAGTTGCCATGGCAGCACCAGGAGTTGGGAAGACTGTGCTTTCCTTTGTGATGTTTTATTGCTCTCAAGGTCTCAGCAGTTCTTTAGTGTGGACTGGTGAAAATTCATGCAGTGGAACTCATTTACTGTTCTATCAACTCTTCCCCCCAGCATTTATATCTGA
>BNJM01001196.1:8818-50545 GCA_015472975.1 Rousettus leschenaultii | reverse complement strand
AGTCCAGGTTAACCTCAGACTCCGAATGAGCAGAGGTTGCTGTGTCCTTCATTGATTTCCCAGCAAGATGAATCAATGACGGGTGAAAAGTGTTTGAATGAACAGTGCCGTGAGGGAGGCGATGGTACGTATTCCCCTCCCTTTGATTTAGGTTAGTGGTCAGCAATGGACATCAGGTGATTAAGCAATAGCATCACTGGAGGCAGAAAGCAGCCTCATCCTCTCTCTCATCTCACTTGTGAGGGAACAAGGAGTAGGTGTGCAGTGCCCTTCTGAAGTTAAACGATGTTCAAATCCACGGTCTCTTTGAAGCCTGAGTTGCCTTTCAGGGTCGAGGAAGGGCAGGGAGGATGCACACCCAGAATGCACCAAGGTGGGGGCTGACCCAGACCGTCCAGTTCCCAGCAGTGGGCCGGCCTGGCCTCCTGGACAGCAAAGCTGGCTCCAGGCCTGGCCTTCTCTACAAAGGCCTTAATTTCTGAGCTTGGATAAATTACTTCACTTTACTAAGTATGGTTTTCCTTTTTGCAAAATGATCATTTATACTTACTTAAAGGGGTCAGTTTTACCTACTTCAGGACGGGCATACGAGACTTAAATGAACTGGTTTATGTAAAGCAGCCAGCACAGTGCCGGCACCAAATGTGATGCTCAGTGTGTGTTCCCTTCCCCTCCTCCCCTCTCTCCTCACGTTCTTCCCCCAAACTCCCACAACCCCACAAAAGTTTATGTGAATTTGGGTTTGAAGGATGAAGGAAATAGCACTGGATTTGGGGTCAGTGTTTGGCCAGTCATTCTTGGGGTTTTGAGATGTTTCCTCACTGCCCTGCATTTTGCTTTCTCAGCTGGCACGTGGGATTATTATCTTGGCCAAGTCTACCTCTCAGTAGGTAATGGGGATGAAGGTTGTAATAGAATAAAGGACTGGGAAAATATTAAAATGTGGCAATGCTCACAGAATATATCATCATTCAGCAGAGAATGGGTTAGATCGTTTTTCTTTTGTTGAAAAAATTCTTTTTTTTTGAACGGCAGGGTATCCATGGGTGCTGTGGGGCCCCACCATGCTCCTGGAACCCAGGCGGCCAGAAGGTGAGCAAAGTCACATGATGTCGATGCCACAGATTGCGGGGAAGGGGACAAGAACAGCACTGCGGAAATCGGCTGGACAGAGTGTGGCCAGGCCCAACCCGGAGTCCTCAGCCAGCGTTGTTCATGGTGCGCAGGGGGAAACATCATGCCTCTCGGAACTGCACCTGTCCCGCAGACAGAGCATGTGGAACTCCCACTGGCTGGGGTCGTGCCAATTCCGCCCTCTCGCCCACTCTTATGCCTCTGTCTTCTCAGAGCCGGGTACTGGGGAGGCGGCCGGTGAGAGGACACTTGGAGTATTGAGTTAAAGAGAGGGAACGGATAAAGCGAGAGGCAGCGGAGAGTGGGGCACTTGCTACTGGGGTTAGGGAGGATTTATTACTTTCCCCCTATAAATGTGCCTATGCCCTACCCCTTTCTTAAAACAACCAGTCAACCTTCCCTGGACTCTCCCAGACGTGCGACTGTCTAGTTTCACAAAACTTTTCTATATTTCTTGACCTGTGGCAACCTGTCATGGAAAGAAAAACTTGGAAAACAGACTTGGGTTCCCAATCTCACCTACTAGGAAGTCACTTAACTTCTTTGAGCCCCGTGTTATCCATTAGCAAAGCAAACACACTTTCACTGCTCCCACAGAGCTGCGTGAAAATGAAATGTGGGAATCTATGTGATGTACACGTGTATGTGGGATGACACCCGGAGCTCAGTAAACGTGAGTTCTCTCCTGCCGCTTGCTTCTGTGGAGCTGGGAGCCCAGCCCCGGTGCTCACTCTTCCTGAACCTTTTGCAAGAGGTTAAACTCCTGCAGGCTGGAGTCTGTCCCAGCACTGACACACCTCCCGGAGGTCAGCAATAAGACCCCTTTGTAGTCCTTACCTTATTTGACCTTCTATCCTTCAGCATGTGGAATTGTGCATTTTCTCTCCCTAAAACATCTCCTCTTTGGGATCTCAGGGTGCCACATTCTTGGGATTCTTCTCCCCCTTCTCCAGCTGCCTCTCGCTCTTTTGCTGAGGCAGGTCTCCCTGGGATCCCCACGGAGATCAATGGGATATCCATTTATCCATAATAAATTCAAATTTATTATGTGAATAAAAAGGTTTACAAAACTTTTCTATATTTCCTGACCCGTGACAACCTGTGCATGGCCTCGCCTGCGTGCAGCCGTTCATAACAGCAGACACTTGCTGTGCACACGGAGCTTTAAGATGAACCCCCAGAGTCACCACTCTTCACATTAACTTCTGCCCAAGACCTTGCTGTGCACAGTTTAGCGCCACCAGTGTTGCTCCTTCTGCCCCTTGATCTTGGCATGTCCCCAGGTTCACTCTGTCCTCTCCTTGCTCAGTCTGCTTTCCTGAGATGACTGTAACCCTTCTGGAGCAGTTTCCTAAGGTGACTCCATTTCTCCGATGTGATTAAATGGGCCTGCCCCTTGCAAGTGCAGATGTGTGTGGCCTAGGGAGTGACGAGGACAGATCCAGCTCGTGGCTGTCCTGTCCTGTCGTGGCCGCTGTCATTCATCCTTCCTGGCTACAAGCTCTGGTTCTAGTGGGAATCAGGCTGGGCAGTTACGACAATATGGAGGTAGGAATAAGGCCCGCTGTGGGTCAGAGGGCTGAGCAGAAGGAAGTGTTCACCCATGTGCCCGTTTCAGAGAGGAGAGGGATTCTCGAGGCTGTCGCAGAGTGTGGCCTGATTCCTCCAGCAAACTGCCTGGACTTTGTGGCTTCACAGGGGCCCGTGGAGGAGATGGGAGATGCGTGACAGAGAAGGACTCCGGCTGCTGCACAGAGACCCAAAACTTCCCATCCCAGACGGGACTCAGCCAGGAGGGGAAGGCGATCTCAAGGCAGGAAGCTGGAATTCAAACTTTATTTCATTCCATTTTATGTTTTTTTTTTTTAACCACTAAAAACCCTTTAAGGTGCTACCCACTGCTAAGACTTGTTTACCTAATCAACATGGGATGAAAACAGTTTCTTTTAAGTCAAAGGAAATCAACGATTCTGGTTCCCAAATTAGCCACTAAATTAGGAAGCCACTTCAACTCACCATTTGCTTAGTTAACCTGTGAAATGGTTTTAATGCTGCCAGTTCTGTTGTCCAAGAAGAAAAGAAACCCACAGGACCTATTGGATGACTGAGTGCAAGGCCTCGCCTGTCCGTGCATCTTCAGAAGCCGTCACAGAACCTGGCATCTAGCTCATGTTTAGTAGAAGTTACTAGACGCTAATAGGTTCAGTAGACGTTCTCTGCACGCAAATGGCTAACAGAAAGGCACTCAGCCACACAAATGGTTAGTGGCCACATGCAGGAAAGGTGAGGTTACATCCAGACCACGTGCCATTCCGGCTGGGAAGAACCGAGGCTCCTTTCAGCAGGGAAATGAGGCCGAGGTTGTCCGTTGCCACTCACGAGTGGTCGGTCTCCTTGGGAACTCGGCTGTCCCGGGTCTTTAGCATCTCTCTTCCCGCGATGGGCATTTGGCAACAGTGCGCGGTAGCAAGCCCGCTGAGTTCAAGTTCATGCCGCGAGGCCCGGGCATAGCCTTCGTCCCTGCCGCCACGGCTATTCCTTCATGCGCTCATTGTTCCAGCCCTGGGGAGGTGGGAGGTGGTGGCCAAAGTCACCTGGTTAGCTGGCCCAATCATTCTGTCACCTTGGCTCTTTAACGCCTTCTCGGGGGTAGATGTTCACTGAGGGGCATTGAACATGGGAGATAAAGGTCTTCCATATGTCATGTCTGTGCCTGTAGGTCTGTCCTCTTGCCTCTTTCCTAGACTTCCTGGGCCCCAATCTCCAAGTTTTCTTCTCACAGCCCGGAATGAATCAGCCAAGAAATTCGCCACTGCCCAGGAATCCGCATTTACCACTAATGAGTGACCAGGCAGACTGCCTTTCGCTCTGAACAGTGGGAGGAGTCCCCTCACCTCTGAACTTCAGGGCCCCCTGCAGTGGGGTCATAGTTCATTCTTTGGCTTGCAGCATACACTGAGCATACACATCTGTGCATTGTTTAGCCTTTTTCTCCCTCTGTCAGCTGACTGTAAAGGACCCTTCCCACAATGGCCATCAGAGTGGGCACAGGAAGAGCACACGTGCAAGAGGGGTGGGTTGTTGAGAGAGACGCCTGCAGTCCTGGCAGGATGCCTGGTGCTTGGAGCAACAAGGACACCGGGAGCAGATGTGGACTTGCACACAAGGACACGTTGCAGGGAGGGCGCACACGCCTGACCGATTCTGAGACTTCTTGCTCTAGCGACTAGAAAAGGATACTTTAGAGGATAAGAAAAAGATACTTGAGAAGAAATAGCTGAGAACACGGTGGTGGCTTGAGGCTGAATCTGGGAATTGACTGTATCTTGTATTGACTAACCTGATAGTAACTATTAATAAATTACAAAGCCAGCATTGTAGTGAAAATTAATAAAAAGCTATGGAGAGAGGGGTGGGGGATACTAGCATTGCCATTCCTCCTCTCCCTTATCCATGTTAGTTAAGCACTTCCAGAATCCGACTCTTCTTCCAAACCGTCTCCGCAACAGTGCATTACCCAAGAGGCTGGGCCGCCTGCTAATGCACTTCACTGGGCTCTCGGATCTGCACGTCATATCCTAAATTACCTCTTCCATTTTATGATGGATTGCTGCTGCTTATGACCTCATGAGTCTGACAGAATCTAGCTAATAATGGCCATTTCTGGTCACATTGCCTCTTAATGTTCTATGGTCATGGTCAGTTCATTTTAAATGATGAATTACTATCTGCTGCAGATGGCATGACTGTGCCTTAGAAACCTAGGGCTCCAGATTGTGATTCTTTTCTCCGGGATCACCATAAACCAAACACAGCATTGTTTTCCATCACAGATAACTCTACAGAACAAGGTCTTCCTGGTCATATGACCCTGGTGACATGGCTCTTGCTACAGAGTTCTTTTTTGGAGTGTTCCCTCTCAAAGTTGGCAATATGTTATGTCTTCTAGGATATGGGTTGAAGCAATATTCTCGAGTATGGAATATGCTGTGTTTAGAACCCCAAAAAGGCAATCAGATATTGCATTCCTTTCTTTGTAGTAGTGGGAGGTATGATATGCAATAATTTGTTCTTGACATTTGAGGGGATGTCCCAGCATGCCCAGACCATTGACTCTCCAGAAACTTCACAGAATTGATGGGGGCTCCAGAGTCACTGAAAGACTTATGTCCCTGCCTCTGGAATGCATGTGACTTACAAAGGCTTCCAATGTACACATTACTTCTTACTCAACCATCTTATCACTGGTATAGGTGACCAGTGCCATATTCTTTGGGATGTCTAGACAATCTATTTCCCTTTGGACCATAATGTGACAGAGGGTAAGAGAATTAACAGCCTTGGAGCAAGTCCATTAATGTGTATTATTACCTGTTCCACCTAAACGGAAAATGTTTTTAGTTCTTTCAGATAGTGATGGAAAAGAATGCATTTGCAAGATCAAGGCCACATATCATCTACCTGAGGCTATGTCCATATCCTCCATCAGATATTCTACATCTGGCAGAGCAGCTGCAGTTTGGGCTTCTATCTGGTTGAGCTTCCAAGAGCTACATAAGCATTATAATTTCAGCGTCATCTTCTAAGTTCCTCGCTGGGCTATCAAATCCATATAATGGGGAAACGTTCCTGTATTATGTCTCCCTCATCTAACTTTATGTTCCACGCCTTCCCGCCACACCCATCTCCCATCTAGCACATTTAGAATCAAGGGCATCTGTTCTTTCCTGGCTTGAGGTACATGGTGGCTAGTTCCTGATGTTCCTTAGAGAGGTCGTGCATCCTCACTCCTATGACCATTGTGCTAATAATCAGGTTTAGGTCGCAATTTACCCAGCTGGGTTATGTCGTAACCTAAACCTAGTTATTTGCATAATGCCTAGTAGGAAAAGTGTGGTATATCGTGATCAGGAACACCTGCTCCCTTGCCAGGTACATGTCTTTGCATGATCTTCAGGCAAAAGTACTAGCATTTACCTGGAAAAGCAAACCAGATCTTTCAAAGGAACCAGGGTCTCAAGATTTTCAAATGCATTGACCTAGATGTGTCCGCCTGAAATCTCAGGTTTCAATCCTTCTCAGCCAAGGCACTGACCTCAGCATAGAAAACATTTCTAGACCAAGAATTCAACCTCCTCTGGAGTTCGACTACCCTTAAAATTATTTTGTAGCCCTGGTCTCTGCTTTCTCAGTGCCCTAGCTACAGGAGGTGAGGACCTCTGTCAAGGAGGCTCTCTGGATTTCACACTTAGCTTTTCATCAGTGATTAATCACTGTCAGCCTTTAAGTTCTGAAAAGCATCACAGCCCCCAGCAATAGCTATTCAATCCCACAGTCCTTATAATAATGACTTCTTAGTTCTCAAATGCCGGATACATTGCATCTCCAGGGCACTCCCTCCCACCATAGACCACCCCAGGTCATCAGCCCTCCCACAGCTGGGGACTAAGTGCTTCAGCCCCAGACAGGGGACCTGGCAGTGTAACCCGGTATCCATCATGGTCATCACAATGGCCGACACTGCCCTCTTCACTCGTTGAGTGTATCATATGCTAGTCATTGGCTGGGGGTGGAAACTAATATTACATATACATGTTAGTCACTGGGCTGGTTGATCCGTTTTCTTATTTAATCCTTCTAAAAAAATGAACCTGAAACTCAGAAAGTTAAAATGATTAGGTAGGGATCACTTAACTGGTGAGATTCGAGCCTGTGACTATATTCCACCATAATATACATTACGATACAACGCTTTTCATTCTAGAATTTTTAAAGTTTAAATAGCTTAAAAAGGAGCTGTTGATGTCATAGAAAAAAAATGCTTCCTGAAACATTCCCCTAGCAGCTCCAGGTTTAGAACATCACATGCACAGAGCTCTATTCCTTCTGCTGAAAGGATCCCTGTTTTATTTTTGTTTTTGTTTTCATTTGTGTGTTTTGAGATAAAATTGACATGTAATATTATATTAGTTTCAGATGTGTGCATAACGATTCAATATTTGTATATATTGTGAAATTATCACCACAAAAATTCTAGTTAACATCCATTACCTCACATAATTTTGCAAAATACTTCTTGTAATGAGGACTTTCAAGATTTACCTCTTAGTAACTCTCACATACACAGTATAGGATTATGAAGTACGCTTGCCAAGCTGTACATTGCATCCCCAGGGCTTGTTGATTTTATAACTGGAAGTTTGGGCTCCCTCCACCCATTCTGCTGGCCCTGCCTCCCACCTGTGGCAACCACCAGTCTGTTCTCTGTATCTGTACATTGGGTTTTGATGTCGTTGTTAGCTTTTGGAGTATTTTTAGATTCCACATGTAAGTGAGATCATATGGTATGGTATTTGTCTTTATCTGATTTATTTCGCTTGGCATAATGCCATCAAGGTAAGGGATCCCCGGGTTCTGATTAAAACAGACTATGTGCTAGGGACCTCCCCAAACGCAAATACTCCAGCTGCCACCGCTGTTCACACACGTTCCGCCGTTGGGAATAACGTAAGCACAGCTCGGGCTGCCGGGAGCGGGCGGCATCTGACCCTTCAGTGTCAGGTCCCAGCACAGTCGGATACCAGCAAGCTGGGCTCCTCCCCCTTCTGACCCCATCTTGCAGGCGTTTGTGTTCACCCCCACCTCCACCCTGCCGGGATGAAAAAATGGTTTCTGGCACTAGGAGGCATTCCAAGGTTTACTAATATCTTAGACACAGGAGAATAAGAAGAGAAAAAGATAAAATCCAGCGTGAAAGAGGATGGAGCCTGGACACCAGCTGCGGGAGGGTTGCGGGCCTCCACGGAGGCTGCCTGCACGGAGAACGGAGCTCATCTTTCCCCGCAGCGTTTCTTGTTTTCCGCGTCTGTTGTGCTCGGGGTCCACTTGGCCTGGAAGGACGCTGGGCATTGGGCCCGGTGTCCACTAGGAGCCCTACTTGTGGCATCTCCAGGGCTTGGAGGAGGTTGTAACAATGGCTTCCCAGGAAGAGCTGAAGTTCTGAAGCCCTAGGACTTGTCCTGGCCTGACTTCTCACACAGCAGAAGCTGACCCAGCTGTGTCCAGGCTCCCGGATTCTGGAAACACCCAAGCTCACATTTCAGCCATAATGAAATGTGGTCACTGAGCTTCAGTTTTCTGCCTTTAAAAGTGGAGACAATTATTTTGACTTCACAGTAATGTATTCACTTCAAAAATCCTTATTGGATGCCTACCACGTGAGGCACCCCACCCACACACCCAGCAGGTCCTGGGGATGGACGAGAAAGGGAAGAACAAACAGGGAGCCAGCGGCTTAGCGGGGAGGCAGGCGATGCCAAACGGCGACACACCTGCAGCGCATGCAAGAAAGGGAGGTCGTGGTGCTGGGCGAGGCCCAGTGAGGGTCTGACTTAGCACGTGCAGAGGCAGGTCGGGAAGGTTTCTGAAGAGATGACACTTGAGCTCATATTCAAAGAATCCCTAGGCATAAAGAGGGCAAAGCACACGGTGCAGGGGAGGGGGCGGGGCTGGAAAGTGCTCGAGGCAGAGGGAACAGCGTACAGGGGCTCAGTCAGTATGGGTGGATTTGGCTTCTTCTGAACCAATTAGTGAAAATGGTGGGAGATGCAAAAATGTACTTGATACAACATCTTCCTTCACCGGGAAGGTAAGAGTGGGTCATCTTGCAGGTTTGTGTCCTCAATTATCACCAGCTGGGCTGATTGTCTCCGAGTCTCGGAACGCTGTTGAAGCCAGAGCGCCGCTGGGGATGAGCTCACGCAGGCTCCTTGCGCAGGTGGGGCGCGTCTCACGCTGATTCAGGCCGCGGAACAGGGGGAACTTGGAACCGTCTGAAGGCTGCAGGTTCACCTCTCCTTAATTTATCTTTAGAACCTTAGCTTTGGTTTATGTATTTTTTTAGCAAGTGAAATTAATAAGACAATCCACATTGGAATGGTGCTTAGATTAGAAAATCAAATTTTATTGAAACTGGATGTGGGCATTCGCTTACACACACACACACAAAAACCTACTAAAATACACGAATGTTAAGCTGCCCTCGCACATGCGCACACCCCACAACATGTGGCCGCGCCTCGCTGACTCTGTCGCCCTCTGCTGTTCCTCGTGGTGTCACCGTGAATCAGTTTGTGTCAATTCTCCAAATTTAAGAAATGACAAATCTCAACGTTTACCGAATTTCCGGACTGGTTTTAACAGTTTTAAAACTGTAGTTTTAATAGCATCAACACAAATCTTCAATTTTTAGTTACTGGAAATAAAATTCTGAATCTTAACTAACCAAGTGATTATAACAAAAAACCGCTGGGAAAATTGGTAAAAATTCTAGCATAAATCAATACGAAATGAAACATTCCCAGGACATTTTCCAACCTAAAATTGGCAGTCCATGTAAAAATATTCTAGACATTTTTTACTTTTTTGGGGATTTTTAAAATATCCTTTCTTTTTCAGAAATCGTACTTATATTATTTTGTTAAGTTTTCAAGTGACATGTTAGGCTTATTTTTAAAAAGATTTTCAGAAGCACTAAGTTTAAAATAAAATAATTTTAAATTAATATCTTCAAATGAAAATTTAAAGTACATTATCCAAATAAAGTAGTTGAATAGATTCAATTAGATCTAATTTAAATGAATGAAACTTTACATTTTTATTCAAAAGCATCCTAAGTAAATCAGAAAGTAAAAGTAAATTGAATATAAATTCCAATTAATTTAAAGTTAAATACAAAATCATAAAGAAAATCGGAAATTGTCAAAACTCTATCAGTGCTTATAAAATGATGAAATCAGATTCTGAACAAGTATGTGAAATAGTCCAGTCGAGTCAGTTTGCAGAAAGATTTTAATGAATCAGTAAACTATTCAAAAAAGCAGAAAGGAAAGGATTATAATAATAAACTTATGAGTGATAGCACAAATTTGAAAATCAATAACTAAACATAAAATTGTGAGAACCCAAAAGTTAAATGATTACTATCTGAAACATATATACTCTCTATCCAATTATTGGCAAACCAGAAATTAACTTAAAGAATTGAGAAGCATTTTTCATCTGAAATATTTAATTTACAAAACATAATAAAAATTCAGGAAGCGTTGCCTGTTGCTATCTGTAACCAAAACCAACAACAGTTAAAGAAGTTATTGGTAACTTGATCCATGGGCTTAGCTGAGGGCTATCTCCCCACACAGCTGAGTTGCCTGCAGTCGTGATTTAGGTGTTTAAGAATTTCCTCTGCACAATGTGCTTCCTGGCTTTTCACTTAATACGGACCCTTTACGAGTGTGGTATTTTGTGGGTTAAAATTTCTTTTGCACACATTACCTCAGTCGATCTGCACAGAATTTCCGTGAGGTTTTGTTTTGTTTTGTTTTATCCTGTTTTACAACTGGGCAAGCATCTCAAAGAAGATGAGCATTCCTCAAAGGCACTCAATGTATAGTCACGTTAGAAACACCAAAAGCTAATATTTCGGCCATAATTAAATGTGTATTTGTAACTGTGATTTAACATTTTATCATTGAATTAGTAGCTGGGACTCTCCTGGTCCTCCTCTTGCTATCACATTTGGAATTATTGATGAGTGCTCTTTTTCCTTTATTATTATTTATGCCTACAGCACCTAGTCTTCTCTAGGTGTTCTCCTAGTACTAACCAGGCCCAACCCTGCTTAGCTTCCAAGATCAGATGGGATTGGGCTTGTTCAAGGTGACATGGCTGTAGACCATGGACCATGGCTCCACTGGGGTATGAACCCAGGACCTTCTGCATGTAAAGCAGATGTGCTAACCGCTACACTATGGAACCACTTACCTGCTGGGTGCTCTTTCATAAGAGTTAATACTTATTCATCAACTACTCTGTATCAGTCGTAGTGCTGAGTGTTTCGGCTCATTGTCCATACTCTCTTCTCAACACTCACCTGTTGCCTGATGGATCCCAGCTCTGCATCTCCATCCCAGGCCTCATTCATTTCTGGTCTTCAAACACCTCCTTAATGGTGGGATAATTATGTAGCTCTACAATCCGGTATTAGAACATCTAAATACTTGTCTTTCCCTCAATTCTTTAACTGAGTCTGCCACATCCAAGGAGAGCAGAGGTAGCACCTTTTCATCTTTGAATTCCTCCTCAGCCCTGTCAGCACTGAGCTGACAGAGAAGGGAAGGTTTTGGTGGAGAGACGCCCAGTTGGAAGAATGCACAAGGGCCTCACGTGAGAATGAAATGGCAGGTACCAACTTTATTGCAGGGGGTGCAGTTCTATTGTGGGGAGTGCAGTTCTATTGTGGGAGTGCAGTTCTATTGCTTTTGCTCTTCTTCTGCTCCCCTTCTGCTCCCCAGGGGACCACATGGGCTCCACACATATCAGAGTGCAATAGCGGCATTCACCCACACATGCGTGACACAATAAGCTGCGTTATGTTTACATGTTTTAGGCATGAGCGCCCCAATACACTAATGTAACACTCTAAATCCGGGGTCCTATTCCTAGCTGTGAACCTGGATCACAGCCAGACCTGGGACCAGCCAGGCCTGGGACCCACAAGACCTTCGTTTCATGTTTTCCACATAGTAGTTCCTCAATGGTGGTTGGTTTCAGTGTACATTTGATCACTTAGTGTGTCTTAATCATGCCAAGAAGGAAGAAATGAAAATTGGTAACTTTGGCCACTAGATGTCACACCCCACTTAACCATCAACAGAAAATTCCTAACCTGTTACTCCAGATTTCATTTAGCTTTTAGTATGAAAGCAAATCTTGTGTTATTGTAGTCTCTATTCCCAACCATTTAAAACAAAGTATTCACCGGGCCTATTTTTTGGTGTACCTGTCAGCTTTTAATTTCTCATTTATATGAAAGGAGAGGATGTCTGGGGTTAATGTACAAGTAACGCAGCTGACTTTGGAATTCATGGTGTAAGGTTCTCCCAGCCTATTTACCTTTCTTATTGTGTCTGGTTCACACTAAACTGTGCTTCTGAGAACTGTGTGAGAGAAAATAGGCGGAACGAGGTAGGGGACCAATCAGAGATCGGCACTGTGCTAAGCCAGTCTGATGAGGCTTAAGCCCTGCAGAGGGTCCCCATCGCTTTCAGAAGGAACAATGTGCTGAACCTGCCTGGCTGGCCCCATGAGCTCAGACACCTGCTGGCTCCTCCCCCTCCTCTGAAGCCATGGCTCCTCCCACTGCCCTCACCTCACCTGCCAGGTAGAATCTGAAATTTATTCAGAACTCTGTTCAAGAACCATCACCTGGTAGAAGATTCCATGCCCTCCTGCTGTGTTATTTCCTCTTGTGGCTGTAAAAAACACACCCCAAACCTGTGGCTTAAAGCAACACACATTTATTCTCTTTACGGTTCTGGAGGTCAGAAGTCCAAAACAGGTGTCACTGGGCTCACTCAAGTTGCATGCAGGGCTGCACTCTTTCTGGAGGCTCTGAGTGAGAAACTGTCTCCCTAACTTTTCTCCCTTCCAGAGCTGACCGCGTTCCTTGGCTTGCGGCTCCTTCTGTGTTCAAGGCCAGCAACCGCATCACTCGGATCTCGGTCCTCTGCTTCCATGGCCACATCTCCTTCCCTGATTCTTCTGACTCTGCTCCATTTAAGGACTTTGTGATTACACTGGGCCCACCCAGATGATTCAGGATCATCTCCTTATTTTAAGGCCGGCCAGTTAATGCTCTGAGTTTCCTCTGAACCTTCAATTCTCCCTTGCCATGAAACGTAACACAGTCACAGGCTTGGGCAAGGAGGATGTGCACGTCTGTGGGAGCCATTATTCCGCCTGCCACAGCCAGCAAAGGTCGACACTCAGTTTTAAGCTCTCACAGCACTTGTTGCAGTTCATGTTTAGTACATTTTTGCCGTTCTGTGACCACTGGCGGGCTCCGCTCCTGGCCACCGTGCTCCATGAGGCTCCAGATTGGATCTTTCTCACCGTTGTATCTCCACCTTCTAGCACTTGGTTCAAATAGATGGGGGACGCACGGTGGCCAGTGGGGGATACGTGGTGGGCCGGACAGCATTTTCCAAAGAAGAATAAAGCCAATTTATGCCCTTGACGCTTCGACTCCCCGGGGCCCATTTCTCTCTTCAGTGAACTCCTGGAACTCCTTACGGTCTTGGGACCCCCACCTGCCCAGGTTTCCAGCAGGTTAGTCCCTCTCTCCTCTGGTGACGTGTGCACAGGCCAGACGGGCCTGGCTGTGAACACTGGCTCCTCACTCCTTTTGAGTGTTTGTTTAAATATATATTTTTAATTTTTCAATTTTACTGGGCATACAATATTATATTAGATTTAAGGGTATGGTATAGTAATTAGATGTCTATATAACTCACAAAGTGATCACCCCAATAAATCCAGTACTAACCTGACACCATACATAGTTATTACAATATATTGACTGTATTCTTTATGCTATACTTTCTATGACCATAACTATTTTGTAACTACCCATTTGTACTTCTTAATCCCTTCCCCGTTTTTCACCTACCCCCCTCCAACTCTTCTCCCATCTGGTAACCCTCAAAATGTTCTCTGTATCTATGAGTTTGTTTTCTGGTTATTTCATTTTTTACATTTCACATGTACATGAAATCATATGACATTTCTCTTTCTCTTATCTGACCTACTCCACTCAGCACAGTACCCTCTAGGTCCATCATGAAATATTTTTTTTTAATCTCTTTACTTTCCATCTGTGTGTATCTTTTAATCTGAAATGAGTCCCTTGTAGGCAGAATATGTAAGAGTTTTCTTATCCATTCAGCCACCCTATCTTTTGATTGGAGCATTTAATTCTTTTTCTTTTGAAGTACTTGTTGATAGATATATAGTTATTGTCATTTTTTGTTCATATTGTCGATATGTATTTTTCCTTCTTAAAGAAATCCCTCCAACATTTCCTGTAATACTGGCTTGGTGTTGATGAATTCCTTTATCTTTTCCTTGTCTTGGAAGCTCTTTAACTGTCCTTCGATTCTAAATGACAGCCTTGCTGAGTAGAGTAATCTTAATTGTAGGTCCTGGCTTTTCATCACTTTGAATATTTTGTGCCAATTTCTTCTGGCCTGCAAGGTTTCTGTTGAGAAATTGGCT
This sequence comes from Rousettus leschenaultii, assembly GCA_015472975.1. Classification (NCBI taxonomy): domain Eukaryota; kingdom Metazoa; phylum Chordata; class Mammalia; order Chiroptera; family Pteropodidae; genus Rousettus; species Rousettus leschenaultii. The sequence continues at coordinate 36,298 of BNJM01001196.1, read as the reverse complement.
GAAAGTCTTGCGGGAGCTTCCTTGTAGTAACTAATTGCTTTTCTTTTGCTGCTTTTACTATTTTTGTCTTTAAACTTTGGCACTTTAATTATGCTATGTCTTGGTCTATAATGTGTGGCCCTCATTGGCTTCATCTTGTTTGGGACTCTGCACTTTTTGGACTTGTATGTCTGATTCCTTCACCAAGTTAGGTGAAGGAATTAGGTTTTCAATTCTTCGCTCTCTCTCTTCCCCTTCTGGTATCTCCATGAGGCAAATGTCGTTGCGCTTGGTGCTGCCCCAGAGGCCCCTTAAACTATTCTCATTGTTCTGGATCTGCTTTTCCTGCTGCTGTTCTGATTGGATGTCCTCTGCTACCCCATCCTCTAAGTCGCTGGATCGGTCCTCCGCTTCATCCACTTGGTTGATTCCCTCTAATGGATTCTTCATCTCAGATATTGTATTCTTAATTTCTCACTGGTTCCCTTTTATGTTTTCCATCTCCATTTTCATATTTTCCATCTCTTTGTTAAAGTTCTCACTGAGTTCATCTCCTCTTCCTCTAAGTTCATTGAGCATCCTTTTAACCGGTGTTTTGAACTCTGCACCTGGTAGTTTGCTTGTCTCCACTTTGTTCAGTTCTTTTTCTGGAGCTCTGTTCTGTTCTTTCATGTGGGATGTATTTCTTCATCTCCTCATTTTGGTTACATCCCTGAGTCTATTTCTATGTGTTAGGTAGGAGTCCTAAGTTTCCTGGTCTTAGTACAGTGGCTTTGTGTAGTAGGTGTCTTGCGGGGCCCAGTGGTACAGTCTTCCCTGGTCATCTGAGTCAGGTGCTCAGAGTGTGTCCTTTGTGTAGGTTGTGTGTGCCCCCCTGTCATAGTTGAGCTTTGGTTGCTGTTTTTATGTTGATGGGAGGTATTGACTCTCAGGATGATTGGTTGTGAGGACTGGCCGGTGAGAGCCTGACCCTATGGAGCAGGATTCACTCTATCAGGCCTCTGGTGCCTGCCCAGTCAGCCCTCTGGTGTGTCCTCCTCAGATGCATTCCTGGGTAGTACTCTGGCTCCATTTCCGGTCAAAGCAGGCCACCAGGTGTGCCAGCTCATGGGCCTCCTAGGAGAGGTCCAGCTGCAGGCCAAGTTCAGCTGCAGCCTGTGCACCCCTGGGGCCACCTGGTAAGAGTCTTCCAGCAACATACAGATGGCTGCCACCCATGCTTAACATTTCTTTGAGAGGTAAAACCAGAAATTAATACACTTGCAGCCTATTTGTTTGACTGAGCAGGAAGGGGTTTTATCAAGGGTGTCACATGATCAGACTTGGAAATGTCAATTCAAGAATCATAAACCATGCACATACTGTATAGCATCCTAATTCTGGTGATGGAGATGTGAGAAGGAATAATACACATTTTATGGGAAGAGAATCGAGAGGCTGGATCTTGAATGGCTTTCAGAGCCATGTTAACAAGCCTAAAATTTAACCCTAGAGTAGTTTGTGGTTCCACTAAAGTTTTAAGCAGAGGAGTACCACAGAGTTCTGTTTTACAAAGATCATTCTGGCAGCAGTTTGGAGAATAACCCACTAATCTGAAAGGAAAAGACTAGGGGCAGGGGACAAGCTTAGAAGTTGCTGGCACGACCTTGGTGAGAGATGACGGTGGCATGAACTATGATGGTGGATTGAGAAGTGAGCAGGTTAGAGAGATACTGAGGATGTTGAAACAATAAGACTTAGTGATGGATTGAAAGTTTGGGTGATAGAGTGAGAGTCTGTGAGGAGGAGGACTAAAGGGTTGAGGAAGAACTGCACAACATGGAGCTGGGGAGGGAACCTGGGAGAAGGAGCCGGTTCCGGAGGTCAGAGGGGACAACTAGACATCCACGTATTCATGTTCAATAGGAAGTACAGTATGAGGATCTGGGAATATTGCTGAAGCCAGAGGAGTGTGTCACATGTCCTGGAGGGGACAGGAAAAGAGAAGAGAATAAAAAGGGACAGGAAAAGGGAAGAGGAGAGGAGAGAGCCCAGGAAAGAGCCCTGAGGGCACAACATTTCAGGGACTTAGAGTAAGTTCGCCCTGAAAAGGAGCCAGAGATGGAGTTGGAAGAAATCTAGGAGCTTGCGGTGTGGCAGAAATCAAGGAGAACAGGTGTTTCAAATAAAAAAGCTGTGGATTTTGACAAATGCCATCAATAATTTAAGATAGAGCCTTTAATGGGAGATGTTTGATGAAGTTGGAGCCAGCAGTGTTAGTGGAGTGGCTAAGATTGGAAAGCCACACTTGAGTGGATTGAGAAGCCATGGCAGGTGAGGAAGTGTGTGTTTTGAAAGTTGTCTGTGAAGTGAAGAAAAGTGCAAGAGCAATAGCTGGAGAGAAGGTGGCCCTGGGGACTGGATAAAACTCTTTTGAAGCCGAAGAGGAGCGAATGGAGAGGAAAGGGGTGGAGGAGGGGGAGGAGGTTTAAGGCACACGTGGCAGCAGGAAGGGGAAGAATCTGGACCGCAGGAGGGGGCTGGCCTCAGCCGTGCACGATAAAGAGGCGGGATGGGAGCCCTAGGGGCTGGGGAAGGCGGGGAATGGTCACCGTGGGGGACAGCGATCTACTGAGGATGTGGCACTCCTCCCAACCCCACACTGGAAGTACGCAGCTGCTTCGTACTAAATCTTGGTCTGGGTCCACTTTTTTTCTGGCTCATTTGATGTTTCCTTGATTTTGTTCAGTGCATTTCTCAGCCTTTCCTTATGCTATGTGAAACAAGTCAGACAGAGAAAAACAGATACCATATGATTTCACTTATATGAGAAATCTAAAAAACAAAACAAATGAACAAACGAAACAAAACAGACTAACAGATACAAACTAATAGATACAGAGAATAAAGTGACGGTTGCCAGATGGGAAGGGGGTGGAGGGCCGGGTGGACAAGGTGAAAGGGATTAAGAAGTACAAATTGGCAGTTATAAAATTAGTCGTGGGGATGCAAAGTACAGCATAGGGAATATAGTCTACAATATAATAACTATGTAGGGCAACAGATGGTTACTAGACATCACCATGACCACTCGTAAGGTATATAAATATCTCATCACTACGTTGTATACCTGAAACCAACATAATATTGTATCTTAACTCTAATTCAAAAATAAGTTTTAAAAAAAAGTCTTCCAGAGAGGTGCAGCTGGAGACAGGAGACCGTGAAAATTCAGGGGTCTGCTGGAGTCGCTCTGCCTTGCCCCATTGGTGCAACCCCAGATTCCCGTGGAGTCCTGGGGCCTGACAGTCTCACGGCCACCTCTGGCTTAAGGCTCCTGCTGTCCCTGAATCAGACTGTCTCAGCACATTCATTATGAGTGCAGATGATTTGCTGAAAACGGGGGGCAACAGAAAGATTTATATCACAGCAACACAAGCAACTGAAAATGAAGCATTAGCTGGTCCTCTTCAAAAACGCTTCAGTCATTTCAGAAATTGTGGCTCTCACCAGTTTCTGTGTGGTTCAGCCCTTCTCTCTACTCACAGCCTTTCCTCTCTCAAAAATTCCACTCATATCCAATGCACGGAGGTTCAGGCTCTCTTTTGTTGTCTTGACTCCTGTTGATGTGCCAACTGAATGTCACCTTTTACCTCCAGGCCGCTTACAAAGGTATTTTCCTAAACAAAGTGGTTCCCTCTCTAAGAGAAATTCTTGTTCCAATCGCTAATATAATTCTTTTTATTTTTTTTTTAAATCATGATACATAATTTTGAGAAAGACTAAATACTCCCCCTGCTGACTCAGCATCGGAGAGTCCTGGCCACGTCCCCTGAATGCAGGATAAAAAGTGGAAATCGCAGCTGCCGTCCGTGTGGAGATGACACTCTTCTGGCCTCCGGGGCTCTGTCTGACAACGAATGCCTTTTGTCAGTTTAATAATGAGTAACAATTGTGTAGGTTTTTCAAATGTGTTATCTCATTTCATTTTCAGAAGAAGTCAGTTCCAAGGCAATGCAGGCATTAGTCCCTCTGCACGAGCAAAGTAACTGGGTCTCAAAAAGAATTGCCTTGCCCACCAGCACCCAAGGCCAAGGCCAGCTCCAGGGGGAATCCTGGGCTTCACGGCCCCTCTTCTTCCCACCACAATAGGACGCCCATCTGGTTTCAGTGCTTGCATTTCATAGTGGCACGCTCTTCCAGTACTGTTGCTTAATGATTTAATGGGATCTTTTCTTTATGATCACAGTGCGGTGATGCCTGACTTCCTACCCACGATGCAGTAATGCTTGGCCTCGTGAGCTGCTTGGCTCGACATTTGGGGTTTTCTAGATCTCTCAGCTAAAATTCACACAGAGCTCACCAATCCTGCAGGCTCTGCTTGAAGTTTTTAGGAGTTATTATGGGGGGAGCAAGTAGGAGGGTCTTTCCCTCAGCTACCATTTCCCAAATAACAGATTTTCAGGGACAGCATCGATCAATGATGGCAGAGTTCAGGATCTTTCTTTCATGAGGCACAAGTTTCCTTTGCTGGCTCACTCTCAGGATGCATCACACGACCCTATAGCATCATTTGCCATCCACGGAGCAGAGCAGAGAATCGGAATATAGGAGCAAAGAGCATTTAAATGCTTGTCTGCCAGCCCTAATGTATTGGCCTCTGTCTTATCTATCTCTGTTAGTGATCAGGCAAGACAGCATAAATTGTTTTTTTCTCTACTGCGTTTTGCTCTGAATAACATAATGAATATTGATACAGCCAAGAGTTCAGTGAGTAGGTCAGATAGATGATTATTAGGAGAACAAAAATCGGTGTGGTATAGCCTCGAGATTCAATTTGAATTCCACTTTGGGAATCCGTTTTGTGGTTTGAAAAAAAAAATGAATTCGATACCAGCTGTTTCTGACTTGACAGGAAAAAGAGATCTGGCAGTCTGTTCAAAGGGTGAAACCTCAGAGGATGCAAGGTGGAGACAGTGCAATCTCACTGAAGCCTGGATGGAGATGTGACTCCACTCGGGACAGATGTTTTCTCCTGCAATGCCAGGTTCTCTGCCCAGTGAAGGAATTTGTGGCGAGAAGCTGTGCCATTGGGGACAAAACATGGGCTTAGAAGTTAAAGCTGTTTTTGAATCCAGCTTTGAAAGTTGTCATTGTGGGTACAGTGTTTAACCACTCTGAACCTTCCTTTATCTCTAACGTGGGGATAATATGCTTACTTTGCAGGTAATAATTAGTAATAATGCATGTGTAATACCTGGTATGCAAATGTGCTCAATAGAGAACAGAAATTGTTCTTATGCTTCATATTATGGGAATATTTTTTAGAGAAATACATTCTAAGATCATTCTTTTGTAGTTACGCACGTAAATATTTTAAATATGACTTACTCAAGAGCAAATAGTGGTATAAAAAAAGTCTTCTCATTCTTTTTCTTGATTAACCTCTCTGAGATCCCTGGCCTTAATCTACAGAACTATAATCATAATGCTAATAATAACATCTGCCTTTAAATATACACCACAAGTTTGTGTGAGAGCAACTGAAAATATGATATGTTAAAATGCTTAACAAGATGGAAGATGTGTTGCAAGTGTATTTTTAGGCTTCTTTCCCCAATATTGAATATCAGTATACTTAGAAAAATCACACTTCTAAAGAAATCATAGCAAAGAAAATGTGCCTTTTTCTACATGTATTCTATGTAGCAGGCCCCAAACACATAAAGGTAATGGTCAGGAAAAGGCATTTGTTGTAAGAATTTGTCATGTCTGACAACTAGGCCTCCTTCCCTCATTTGTCATTCTGTTATAAGTAAACAGCCGTTACACACCAGTAGAGAGTAACAGTGGAGATAAAAATCTCCCAGCCTAGTAGCTAATAATAATTTCAGTTGCTGTTGAGGCAGAACGTCAAGCAAAATGCTACAAGAGCATCGTGGGCCCTTCCTTCTCTGTAACCAGCATCTGGTAGATTTGGGGCTTTTGTTTTTGAGTACTAGTTGCCGTAGTGACTGGTATCAAATGTATGTGTTATAAGCTAAATAATACAGGATGTATAAGAAAAAATAAATGTTCTTCCCTTCCCTTCCCTTCCCTTCCCATGTTTTTAAATCCCAACTTTCAGAGATACACAATGTTGACAGTTTGATGTGGGTCATTCCAGATATAAATAAGCTTGCCAGCCATGAATGATAATGAAAACCATCAGTGGAGACTTAAAATTTGAGATAGGGCATCAATGTCTGTTTCCTTGAGAAATAGAACCTTTTGCTATCAGATTTTTCAGACAATCACAACAGGTTATCTAGGAGATAAATGAAGTCTTAGAAACTGTTTATAAGAATGGAAATAACTCTTTTGTCAATGACATGCTCCCACCATACGCACAGGTGGAAAATAGTTAAAAATCTATTCATGGTTCATTCCTTTGCCAGAAAAATGAGTTGAAAATTCCCTACCCTGATGCCTAAAAAAGTCCATACTCCTTAGATTTAATTCAAATTTCTTCTGATTTAATTCAAATCTCTTTTGCCAGTTTCATTTCCCACCACACGTGAAATCCTAGGTTTCGGAACATTGAAGACCATCCTCCACAGCAATGCTTTTCACGCTGTACCTGTGTACAGATCACTTGGGAATGTTGTGTTCACATGGGTTCTGAGTCAGTACCCTGGGGTAGAGCCTGAGATTTTTTCATTTCTGACAAGTCCCAGGTCTACACACCACATACTGCATCACAAGGATCTCTTTTTGGCACTGTCTCTGTCAGTTTTTTGCCACATTTGTGTCCAGACTAAATCTAAAACTCTCTTAAGACAGTGCCTTTTAAATTCTGAATTTCCTCGGGCAGTTCTGTTGTTAGAAAGTACTTTCTTCTATTCGGCTACGACCTGTCTCTCTGTAGCTCTTCTCCATTAATCCTAGTTCCGAACATATTGAAGCCGAATCCCTTTTCTACCTAAAAGATCTGTAAACACTGAAGACAGTTAGCAGGTCCCCCTAGGTTTTTTCACCTCTAGGTGAACATCCCCATTGCCTTTAACCATCCTCCATGTGACAGGCATTGTGATCCTTATATGCTTAGTACTGCATCCCTACCTCAGTGACATTGGTCGCTCAGTTTGTTTTTGATCAAAGACGTTCTTCTCCATCTCATTTGCCCACACCTTGCAAAGGGTCATTTAAACACTATTCTTCTCTACTGCCTTAAGTTTCTCCCTTTTCTCACCCCACTCCTTCTCCCATCCTAACCAGGGTAATTAATAGTGCTGTCCTCTGACTCTTGTTATGTGTTTATCTCACCAATGGGCTCTGGTTGAATCATTGCAGTATCCTAAGTCTAATATAGAGGCAGGCACTTTGGGAGTGCTCAAGAAATGTTCATGGATAGCTCTTGTTATATTCACTGGTATTTGCAGGGTCTCTCTTGCTAACTTGTCATTCCAAGAGAGAAGAGACCGCATTGTATTTAGTTTTTATTTTGTGCTATGGTTACCTGGGCCAACCACCTATCATAATATGGAACAAATACACAGTATGTGAGTTCTCAAAGTTTTGGAGTCAGGAAGAGCTGAATTTGAGCACTGATTGTACCACAATATAGCTAAGTGACTTGGAAGGTCATTTAAACTCGGTGCCCCAATTTTATCATCATATAACACCTATGATAATATTCATCTCACAGTGTTGCCATAATAGTTAAGTGAGATGACTCATGTAGAGTGCATGTGTAGTATCTGTGTGTTCCACATGAGCTAGCTGTGATTCATTGTATCTTCTCAATACACGTTGAATGTTGATTTAAAACTCTATTCATCACATAGGCTAAGATGAATGAAGTTTTTCTTCTTGAAACATACCCTGTAAGTCATCTTTAAAGGTAAATAAATGGTTATTCAAATAGAGACTTACATTGGAGAAAAGGAAGAAAGAATGACAAAGGGACTTGGAAGTGTTAGTTTTGGAAAAGGACACATCAGTGACACCCCACTTCTTGGCTCCTGAATTTTCTCCTCTTAAGGGGATGGGGGTATGAGAAGATCTGTGTTCCTTCTGTGAGATGATATGCACCTTAGTTTCTGTTGGAGTGCAGGAGAAATATTCAATATAAGTACAGCTATAGCTGTTTTATTCCTTTCGGTTCAACTTAACAGTTCCTTTCAGGTTACAGAAACATACTATGAGAGATAATATGAGAACACGACTCTTCATCCCCAGCTATAAAATGAGTTAGAATATATAGAAAAAGCCAAGGATATCCACTGGTGTCCTACCACCTAGGCTATTGCCTGTCTTGGAATTGTCATATCAAGTATCTTTTGTTGAGTAAGCATACTTACATCCAGGAAAGAGAGGACACATTGCTGGTTCACAACCATTTAGATAAGTTCGAAAGAAGACACATGGGCATGTTCATGGTTGCCTTCTGAAATCAAAGCAAACACTGCAGTTCTCCACCCTTAGGACTTTGTACCAGTCTTTGGGACTCACTGACCAGATCTACCTTTCACATTTGGGGATACTGACTCACAAGGTCAAGTGCATGGGATAGAATTATAGATACAAGGCTTTTTTTCCCCATTTGAACAAGGTTAAGATCTCATGTAACACAAACCATTAATGATGGGGGAATAATGACATCAAATGGTCCATCTGTAAATCCCCATGACAAAGGCTTTACAATTATCTCACCATAGGACTTGTCTAATATAACATTAGTAATCTTTCGGGTTTCTTTGGAGTTCAGTGGAAGTGAGTCAGCTTTTGAAGTTAGCATAAATGGGGTAAAGGTACAAAAAATTGTCCTAATTATCCTTTCCAAATCTTCTCTGCAATGCTTTGGAATGCTGGTAAAAACACAAAGTTAGTTGAGGACAGAGTCATAGTTGGTTATAGAAACATAAAGCTGAAGCATCTACATTAAGACAAACCCTTACCCTTCAATCTGTATCTTAGACTTAACGCACAACTAGGTCTTCTTGGGTCTGGCTATGGGCAGAGAAGATACAGCATAGAAGATACCTCAAGATCCTGTAATTAATTCAACCTTGGTCAATGCTTATACATCAAACACTCAACTAAGCTCTTGGTGTATGGGATAAATAGGTCATTAAAAATTACTGTTTTCATGGACCTCACATTCTAGAGAGGAACATAGATAATTTAAAAATTAAGCAATCAAAAATATAATACATAATATTAATGGATGATGGCAAATGCTCTGGAGAAAAATGCAAAAAGAATGGGGCATTGTTTTGTTTTGTTTTTTATTGCGAGGCAACTCTTGATTGACCTCACAGATTGCAAGGATCTTGTCAGTTTACAATCCCTTATTTTTTTTATTTTTTATGTCTACAGAACCTGGTCTTCCTAGGTGGTCTCCCATCCAAGTACTAACCAGGTCTGACTCTGCTTAGTTTTCAAGATCAGACAGGATCGGGTTTGTTCAGGGTGGCATGGCCATAGACCTGGGGCATTGTTTTTTAATGAAGGGTCAGAGAAGGAATTCAGAGGGAAGAATAAATGGAAGAATCAAGAGGCAGAAATATAATTGACCCCTGAGAAACTGCAAAGAGCCTGAATAAGTGGAGTGGAGTGAACAAGAGGTAAAGAGAAGGGGCGAGGGATGACAGCACAAGACCTAAGGCCACCGGGTTTTTACTCTAAGGGAGGTGGCTGGAAGAAATTAAAGCAGCTGTCCCGTAACTTAAGTTTTGATCCATTCTCCTGATTACTTGGAGGGGTACTTTCATGGAGAGAGAGAGAGAGGAGGAACCAATCTAAAATCCTGGTAGACATGCTGATGACTGAACCTCCTGGTAAATACACACATGGTATTTGTTAAGAGGAGAGTCCTTCTTTATGGAAGGCTCCCAATCCCTCGTTTGGGATTGCTTATGGTAAATAAACTTAGAATCTTTAGATTTATAAGGCATAGCTCTCTGAAAAATGTATGAGTCCTGTAAGGATCTGAGGTTAAAATAGAGAAATTTATTTACCTACTCACTCCTTAGTCTGTGAGGTGACCTACAAACTTGACTTAGAAGGCTTTATGCATCATGCCGGTCCAGAAAGCATGTGTCTGTGTGGGAAGAAAGAAGCGAGGGAGCCACATGGTAATCTAGACCTCTTCCTGCTTTGACTGTGTCTTTGAAATTGTTAGTAAAGCTTGACACTGGATAAGATCTCTACTTTGTATTAGTCTGATTGGAAATTCATTTTTGGGGGGAGGAGGAGTGGATACTGGTAGTTCATTTCAGAGATAATCCCAGGAAACACAAATGAAAGAGTGGGGGGAGATGAGACAGGGGAGGGAGAAAAACTAATAACGGATGCAATTATGTATGAATTATGCTGTGAGCAACTATTACAATCCTTTTAGAGACCCCCTGAGAAACAGGAATCCAATTCTTAATTAGTTCAGAGAGGACACCATTGAAGAGCTGAGTAGAATGTCATGTTCAAGCTAAAATTTGAAAAGGATCATGTTGACTATTATTTTGAAAATAAACTCAACAGGGGCAAGGGTAGAAGCAAGGAGACCATTTGCGGGGTATTTCAGTAATCCAGGTGAGGCTTTATGATGACTTGGACTGTGTGGGAGTGATGAAAAGTGGTCCAGAAGACTCTGGGAGGGGATCAGAAGACGACTTTGGACATGCCATCTTTGGATTGCTTGTTATACATGTAAGTGTGTGTGCTGCATAAGCAGGGCCATAATTCAATGGAGAGGTCTAGTCAGAAGATATGTATTTGGTAGTAAGCAGCTTATTCACGCGTATCACAGAGGGAAAAGAGAAGAGCTCAAGATCTAAGCTCTGGAGACTTCAGAAATGAGATGAAAAGGAGCCAGGAAAGGAGTCTGAGAAGGAAACCCAAGTGAGAGTAGCATTCTAGAAAGCCAACAATGACTTTCTGGGAGGAAAGAGTGACTGACGGGGGCAGAGGAAAGGGCGCGGGTAAGAGAGAGGGACTCTTTGTTGTTTGTTTTCCTCAGATGGGAATATTACAGCATGTTTTATGCCGATGGGAGTGGTACATTGGCGTGGGGGGAAACTGATGACGTGGAAAGGGATGACAGGAAATCTTGGAGTGATGTTCTTGAGGAGGAGAGAGGAGCTGGATCAGCTCACGCGGGGAGGGGTCGGTTTAAATAAGAACGAAGATGATTAACCCACAATAAATGAGGGAATGCAGACGCTCGTGCACAGTGCCAGTGGGCAGGTAGGTAGAGTTAGTGGTGAGAGCCAGTGGAATTTCCTTTTGAATGTTTCCATTTTTCGCAGTAAAATAGAAAGCGTTTGTCTAGCATCCAGCCCTCTCAAGTGTAGTCCACAGAACAGCAACTAATAGCAGTGTATATGGAAATTTGTTGAGACGTTGGGCTTTACTTTAGATCTCCTTAATTAGAATCTTTATTCTAGTAGGAACTCTCAGGTGATTCTTACACACATCAAAGTTTGCAAAGCACTGGTCTGAAATGGTGCCCCTCAAAACATGGGCCACATCTCTAGCAGTCTGATAATAATGTTTGCCACTGGTCTGCATGAGTTTCGTGGAGAAACTGAGAGTACTCATTTAGAAACTTTTGTAGACATTAACATGGTTGCAACATTGAAGCATCTTGTTGAGTTGAATGTAGAGTACTTTGAGAACTGGGAAACTCCAGAGGTAGGCAATAGGATCATGTTGCAGTGTGTGGCATTTTAAATTAATTTGCCAATTACAAAGTCCATTGACTGTAGAATCCATTTCTTTCATTGAAATGTAATTTAAATTCAACGATAACCTGTAGAATGAATTATTCAAACTGATGGTGGATTGAAGATGAATTTTGAAACACTTGAGCTGCAGGTTCCATGTCACTTGAGGCACTGAGGTATCCCCCTCCCAGGACCTTCAACTCTGTCCCCACACTTCACACCCCACCAAACTATTTCTTATTCCCTAGAGAAAAGAGAGGAACTCTGCTGTATGGAAAAGGCTGCACAGGACTGGAGTCTATACAGCAGTGCGTGAATATACGCACTGAAATGAGTCTGATATTGATTCATCGAATGAGAGTGCGTAGTAAAGAATTTGCCATGGCCAAAGAGGAGTTTTGACTTTACTCTTGGCTTCCGGGAGGTAATTTAACTCATACCTGCCAGGAGCATCTTCGTTCAGGGCACAGACTGATGGTCTTAGGGTGGAAGTTGGCCATGACAATGACGAACCACGTGATGTAGGGGTTTGGCTCACGTGGTATCAGGCTACCCTGGAGCTACATTCAACCACCTGGGAAATCAATATATCATTCAGGCAGGCCTTCATACTAAAACCCCAATAAAGACCCTGGATTCTGAAGCCCAGATGAACTTCCCCGGTGGGTACTCTCCACACAGATTGTCACCCCTCGATGCAACGAGGGTAATGTGTCCTGAGGACGAGAGAAGCTTCGCGTTTGGAGCCCTCCCAGACACTACCCCCTATGTCTCTTCCTTGGGCTGATTTCACTTTATTTCCTTTCTGTATAGTAAACTACAGCTGTGACTATAATAGTTTTCAGTAAGTTTTGTGAGTCCTTCTAGCTAATTGCTGAAGCCAAGGACAGTTTTTTTTTGGAATCCGCTGAACTAGAATTTGGTGTCAGAAGTGAGGGTAGTCTTTTGCGACCTCTTCCCTCTAATTTTCAGGTGGTCACTGTCTTCATTTGCTCAGGCTGCCTTAACAAAGTGCCAGAGACTAGGTGGTTTCACCAACAGAAGTTTATTTTCTCCATAGTTCTGAAGCCTGGGAAGTCCAAGATCAAGGTGCGGGCCATTTCTGTCCCAGTGAGAGCTCTCCTCCCGGATGTAGACAGCCATCTTCTATCTGTGTCCTCACACATGGAGAGAGAGCTCTCTGATGTCTCTCCTTTTATAAGGACACAGGTTCTCTCGGATCAGGGTCTCACCCTCATGACCTCATTTAACCTAATCACCTCCTGAAAAGCCCTATCTCCAAAAGAGGCACATGGGAGTTAGGGCTTTGCCAGGTGAGTTTTGGGAGGACACAATTCAGTCCACAGCAGACTCCCACTCCTGACAATAGGGTCAGAAGTGTTGGACATACTTGACAGTCCTAACCCTCACAGTTTGCCTGACTCTGGGTAGAAGGGATAATGTAGCAAGGGGTTATTAAAAAGCCCCTGTGAAACATTATGCTACATGAAATAAGTCAGACACAAAAAGGCAATATTGCAGGATTCCACTCTTGTGAGGTACCTAGAATAGTCACATTGCAGAGAAAGAAAGTAGAATGGAAGGGCCAGGGGCGGGAGCATGGAGTGGCCATGGAGTTATTGTTCAATGGTTAGAAAGTTTCAGTTTGGGGTGATGGGAAAGTTCTGGAGATGGATGGTGGTGACGGTTGCATAACAATGTAAATGTATTTGATGCCACTGAACCATATCCTTAAAAAGTGTCAGAAAAGTAAATTTTCTGTTATGTACATTTTACCACGATTTTTTAAAAGTCCATGTGATCCATCAACCCATTACGATTCTCGCCCTTCTGTGGAAGTGAGATTCGGCCGACAGACAGCTGGAGCCGTCTGCGGCGACGGGAGCGGCTGCTTCTGTCCTGCCTTCTCCGTTATTGGTGCATGTTCATCCATCCCTGTCGCTCACTGAAACAGAGCCTGCTCATGTCCACCGAAACTCAATCTCTTTCCCTCCTGGAAGTGCAGTTAGACCAGATTTCCAAGTCAGGGGTTGCCACATCGCTGAGGTGTGTGCCACATCCAGGTGCATCTCCCTGCAGGTGAACTTTTGTGTCTACCGTGAAGATGAAAGGGATACTCAGGACCCAGAAGAGGAGAATGGAGCCTACAAAATATCCATGTCGGCCTGTCATTGGTCAAGAAATGCGTTTGTACTGTGTGGAGGCCACGGGGAGTCTTTGGGTTTGCCTGTTACAGGAGTTGAGGTAACATGATCTTACAGAGTTATTGTTTGGGAAACCTGTTTCCAGTAGGATCTAGTGGAAGAGAGGAGCTAGATGTCAGGTACTTTTAGTATAGAAGTATTGCTATGATAAGAAAGTCATCTGTTCCCTCTCAAAGAAGCAAATAGCAATCTTTTTCTTAAAACACATTTCTAAAAAAAATTTACATCAGAACATATCCAGTAATAGATTTTAGCAACTATTATATAGTAGGCTATTAAAATAAAGTGTGAGGATACTGGCCCAGTTCCTGCATGGACACAGAAATAGGGTTATGGTTTGTCATACTGTAAAAACATAGCATCCTTTAAAAACCAAAGTTAAGAAAAACACCACATTTTAAATTATTAAATTGTGGGTACTGCCTCAGTGTGTATGCAAAGCTTTATTACAATGTAATGTTTTAAATATAAAAGGAAAGCACATAAATATTGACTAATGCAGTATGTGAAAAACTCCAACTATAAGTTAGATATTAGAAATTAAATATTTTAAGCTGTTTTTGTTGCTCTCCTCCTTGGTTTTAATCATCGCATACTCAGAGCATCCCTTCATAATCTCCCAATGAGTGTCCCTCACGTGGGAAAAGTGTCCTTGATTCCTAAGAGTCTTGTGTGTCTAAGCATCCTCTGTGGTCAAGCCATGTCACATTTTCAGTCTTTGTACCCAACCTAGGCCCAGGTATACGTGTCACAGATCTAGAGAGAGATTCTGGAAAGTAGATACATCATGTTTCCTTAGAAAACTCTTTGCAGGGGAGACCCTGCTCCAGGTCGGCACACTGGAGTAGCATCCTTCTCGATTAGGAGGCTTGTGAGTGCTGATTGAATGTGTCTAGCATTTGCTGGGTCCTCTTTAAGTGGCTTATGCAGCTTAGAATTCTTGGTTTTCCTGAAGCTTATGGGAGTGGGAGAGGAATTAGGGAAGAGAGGGAGCAGGGAAGGGACTGTGGGCATATCCCTCTTCTTTCTTGTCCCTTCTTCCCCATACACTTCACTTCCAAATGAAAGAAAGAGGAGGGAGATTGAAAAAGATGAGAGAAAATACAATGGAAAATAAACCAGGACTTAAAATAAAATTCTCTGGAGTGACCATTAGCCCCCTGAGAGGAGGAGGAGAGGACCCGTCATGATGGTCCTTCCACTTCAAGCACTTGCAATGTAGATTTGAGGTGACAAGTGAGACCCAGGGCTCTGTCAGTGATATGGCCCACAGCACTTGCTGCAGGAGCTGAGACTAAAATGCTCTCGTGTGTGTTTTCGAAGATGACCTTCAAGACCAAGCCAATCTCTGAGACGAAGGGCACACTTTTAGTTAGTAAAAGTGAAGTTAGTAACTTACTTGGGAACAAGCTATCTGACATACAAGAAACTAGTCACAGAGTGTGTGACTGTCCATTGGCAGAAACTGTTCAAGAGATTGTTTAAGAATTCTGGTGGAGAGGACTTAAGAAAAGCCGTTCCTGTCACAGTGACCGATGCGTGGTCTCAGGAAGGCATTACACCGCACAAGTGACATTGTGACCTGAGAGCTTTCAAGGCCACGGACTGAACTTGGGCAAAATTCAACCTCAAATGAACCCAGTGGTTACCAAGTCCCCGGCACTGCTGATCCTCGAAGCCGCCCAGAGCGGATGGCATCTCTCCTGCTGCCTTTGTCAGATGAGGAAACGGAGCTTCAGAGATGGTAATTAAGATGCCAAAGACCACACAGCTAATAAGTGGCCAAACCAATATTCAAATCCAGACTTTTTCTGGAATATTTTTCACTGTAATCGATACATTTATTCATAAATTTACTCCACAAACATTTGTTGAGCTCTGGGCAAGCAGGGATAAGGCAGGGCTGCTCTCAAAGACACCATGGTCTGCTGAGATCTACACACAAACCGCCTGCTGTAGAATAAGGACTGTGATGAGGGCTCCCAGGAGCATGGCAAGCGAGTACTGGGCTCAGCCTGGGGGAGGAGGAAGGAGGTCAGGGGAGAAGAGAGAGCATAAGTCACAAAGCCGAGTGGAAGTAGACACAGAAAAGGGGAGCATTCAGCCAAAAAAAAAGCCTGGAAATATAAGAAATAGAGATAAATCCAAAGGCCAGCCAGGTGCTGTGAGCTGAGGGCAGAAGAGGCTCAGCCCCAGGAGACCTGTGGGGAAGGACAGGGGTGCATGTGACAGGGACAGGTACCAGATCTGAGCTTCTGTGTGTCAGGCAGAGGAAACAGGACGGTATCCTGCAATAATTAGAGGGGGCTCCAGCAAAATATCTTGAGAGCAGTTGGTTTGTGGTCAAGTGACCAAATGGGTACGAGCTCCCCCGCTGCTGTGTATGCTGATGATTCTGCAAAAAGGAAGGTTGCTCCCTGTGCTCGGAAAAAGATGATGGGTAAAGGGGTTGCTACAGGGTATCGGGAATGTAGAGGATGAGCAGACCTGGAAACGCTGTAGGGGGAGGAATTAGAATTACCGGGGGCCTAACAGAGGGTGGGTAGGAATGGGAGCCAATGGTATCGCATAGGTTTCTGCTGTGGCTGGCTATCACGTTTGAATGGTGGTACCCATCATTGTGATAGAACGTACAAAGCAGGATGGATGGGAAAGGTGTGTTTAAGGGTGGGTGTGCTTTTGTGTGTGTGTGTGTGTATGTGTGCGCGCGCGCGTATGTGTTGGATGGAGGAGGAGGATTCTCTCTGGACACTGATTTGAGCTGTCTCAAATTCAGAAGAGAAGGCTTGCTCAACTCTGTAACTGAGGCAGTCCTACCTGAGGGAAGGCACAGACATGAAAGGAGAAGCTCAGCAGGCAAAAGCATGTCCGTGTGTTTACGCCGCTGTTACGGGGTGAGGGTGAGGCACCAGCCGGCTGGAGGGGTTCCTCTGATTCCTTGGCAAGTGTGTCCGTCCTTATGTCCACTTGGACTTCCGTACTCACTCAGAAAGTTTATGCCCACAGCGGGATTTCTGAATTGCCTCCCGCGCGAAGAGAGAACAAAGTTCCACTGATATTAGAGGTCAAATTTGTCACTGCAGACTAGTTAGTGTTCTCTTCTACATTAGTCACTGGAGTTGGGTGAATTGGGGTGAATTTTCCCTCAGCCCAGTCACCTCAGAGTATCCTGACAGATGGGATCTGAACCTTGGTGACAGCCCCGTCATAGCAGCCAGCTGGCCATTCTAGTCTCAGAATCCAAGTGATGTCAACAACACCCGCTGGGGCCAAGCCAGCAGAACTGGGACACTGCCTGCTGTGGTGGGAACCATCTGTGTCCCACTGGGAGGTGTCGTCTGAAATAGCGACTCCCGACCTTGAACCAGGCTGCTCAGGAACACTGCTGTGAGGCTGTCAACCCTCGGGTGACAGGAGTGTGTAGATTCCTGGGAGGCTCTCCCGTAGGACTTATTGACAGATTAGCCAAAACGTTAGTATCGTGGCTTAAAAGGTAGCTTCATTTGAGAACAATTAGAGAGACATGTCCCTTTAATTTGGATGTAAGAAAATGGTCTTCAAAGCATTTTCTTGAAAACAATTTATCACTTCACTCGCTCATTCATTCAACTACTGCTTATTTGATCCCAGTTCTGGGTATTATCTGAAGAAATCCAAAACACTAATTTCAAAAGATATATGCATCCCTATGTTTATTGCAGCATTATTTACAATAGCGAAGATATGGAAGCCACCTCACCGTCCATCAACAGGTAAAAAGATAAAGAAGTTGTGGTACATAGATACAATGGGATATTACTCAGCCATCAAAAATGAAATCTTGCCATTTGTGACAATATGGATGGACCTAGAGGGTATTATGCTAAGTGAAATAAGTCAGACAGAGAAAGACACATACCATATGATTTAACTTACATGTGGAATCTAAAAACAAAATAAACGAACAAACAAAACAGAAACAAATTCATAGATACACGGATTATTTTGATGGTTACCAGATAGGAGGGCCGTTGGGAGGTAGGGTGACAAAGGGGAAGGGAACAAGAAGTACATATTGCTAGTTATAGAAACAGTCATGGTGTTGTGGAGTATAGCATTGGGGCACATAGTCAATAATATTGTAATAACCCGGTATAGTGTCAGATGAGTACTCGACTTATCCAGGTGACCACGTCATAAGTCATATTAATGTCTAATCACTGTGTTGTACACCTGAAACTAATATAACATTGTCTGTCAACTGTAATTGAAAAATTTTTTAAAAATTGATCTGCTTATTACCTGCCTACTCCGAGCCATGTATGTACTAAGTGCTGGGGACACAGTGGTCTGCAGACTGACATTGTCTCCTTGGTACCTAGACTCACTTGTCCCTCTGGAGAGTGGGGGCAGGGTTCCTTCTGGCGGGCTGCTCAAGAGGGGCCCGACAGTTTGCCTTCCGCCCAGGCTAGAAGGGGAGGGAAGGAAAGGATGTTGAGACATAGTTACTGATTCCTCTGAAGACTCTTAGTCTGGATCAACAGTTGACCCAGAAAGCTATCTTTCTGTAAATGTCCTAGGAACCAGATGGCGACACTCAAGATATTCCTGCTGGAATCATGGAGTCTTTTACCACTCTTTGCATCTTTGTTTTTAAAAATGTCAAATCAAAATTATGTTTCACCACAAGCACATCCATGTAAGTGCCACTATGTAACTGCTCAATTCAGTTACTTATAAGTGGCAGGCGAGGGAGGTAAAACTAGTATTCCAAACCCACTGTCTGTTTTACATTGTGATTTCTTAATGTAGGACTTCTTGTTAAATATTATAAATAAATAAAGAGAGCAGTCCAGACATAGCATCTCTTTTTATTTAAAGACGAGCATAGCTGGATTGAAAATGAACTGACAGCTACATGAAAGGATGTGACTTCAGATTTGGCTCAGTCATTCCTGTGTCAATTTGTTTCATACCCTCTCCTGCAACACAGATGGTCCTCATCCATGTTCTTCTTTAAAATGCTCATATTTTACTTCTTGTATCTTAGTCACCTCTGCACTCTACAATTTTGAGGTATTGAAGTTTTTTCAGGCCGGAGTCCTCACCTAGTGTTACGGATAAGGCTCACTGCTCTCCAGGATGTCGATGGAGTCTGAAACTCGTGAAAAACAAAGGAAAAAATATTCAGTTTTAGTTTATAGGCAAAAGGATAAAATCCATTGGGCCTTTAATGCAATTATGAGTCGTAAGATAGAAAAATATTAGGGCATCATGAGTGCAGAAGACAGAGACTGGCTATTATTTCACCTGAATGTCGTATCAGCTGTATGTTGCCGTGAGACAAATCACCCCAATGTGTAATGGCTTAAAACTGCACGCCTTCATCATGTTAAGATTCCTGTGTTCAGGCATCTGGGCACAGCTGGGATGGACCCTGTGTTTCACAGTCTCTCTGGAGGCCGCTGCCCAGGTTGAGGCTTAAGGTCACTTCTGGCTACATTGGGAAAGGATCTGTGTAGTTGTTGGCGGGATTTAGTTCCTCACCACTGTTGGATTTAGATTCTCAGTCCTGTTGGCTGTTGTCTGAAGGGGCTGCCCTCAATTCCTTGCCATGTGTGGACCTGTCCAACACGACAGCTTGCATCATTAAATTGCACAAGCCAATAAAGCCATGGAGAGAATCTGTGAGCTGCAGGATTGCAAAGCCTATACAAAGAAGTGACATCTTATCGATTTCCAATATTTTCTTGGTTAGAAGTCCTTAGGCCCAACCCACACTCACAGTGAGGGCATTCCACAGGGGTACAAATACTCAGACTTGGGGGTCACTGAGCCTTTTTGGAAGTCCGCCTACCATTTGTATGAAGTAAGACTTTAGATTTTATATCATATGATTCCAAATTCACAGAAAAGAAATTAGCCTTCATTGGCTGAGAGAACCTAACAGTGCTTAGAATTTCGCAAATAATTATACTAACGAGATACTTGTGAATGACCCTATATTTACATGTAATTTTAAGGAAAATATTTCAGAGACGTTGGCATTAGAACAAATCGGCGCTGTGCAAGGCTGCATTAGGCCAGGTAGGTGTGTCCAACAGGGTGTGAGTTTGGGAGACACAAAATCCGACTTCAGCCTCTGGTGCCATGGCACAGTGTGCCGTGTGGTGTCAGCGCCTGGGAGCCTCCTGCACGCTCTTCCTAGTTCACTCTCCAGCCTTCCCTGAAGGTAACCGCTGTCCTGACAGGGTATCTTTGCCCATGTTGGATCTTCAGATCAATGGACTCATGCTATATTTTTGTGTGTGCATCTGGCTTCTTTTGGTCACCATTATATTTGTGAGATTCAATCATGGTGTGACATACAGTTACATTTCATTTACTTTTTCAAAATTTTGTGTATAAATAAATCTCAATTTATCCATTCTGCCATTGATACTCCTTTTTTTTCCTTTAGTTTTTGGTTATTATGAATAGTGCTGTTCTTTCCATGTAGATGCACATCTATAATTATTGGTTTTACACCTATAGATAACATTACTAGGTAATAGGGATGTCTATGTTCAACTTAACAAACAAAGGGTTTTCCGAAGCGGTTGTACTGGCAGAGTGTCATATATCTAAATGTGGTTTTCACCTTCGCTGTCCAGATATTATTGAGGTTGAGCATCTTTTCATATATTTATTGGGTAATTGTATACAAACTTTTATGATGTTCCCGTGAAAATCCTTTGCTCCTTTATCTATTGAGTTGATACTCTTTTTTATTGATTTTCAGAAGTTCTTTTTATACTCTGGAAGTGAGTTCTTTATGAATTTATGACTCTGGCTTGTCTTCATTTTCTTAGTGGTGTATTTTGGTAAATGAAACTTAATTTTATTGTAGTCCAATCTAGTGCACAACTTCCTATACTTTTCTAAGTATATGAAGATGTTCTTCTGTATTTTTTTTCTGAATACTTTCTGTATTTGTTTTTTCTTTGTTGAGTGTATATAAAAATCAATTTGTTGATCTTATGTCCAAAGAACTTGCTAAAGTCTTATTTTTAAGAGTTTATTTTTACATTCTGTGGGTGTTTTACAATCTAAATTATGTCATCTATGTACAAAAGTTTGATGTTCTAGAAATTTCATTGTTTTACTTTTTACTTTTAAATTTACCATCCAACTATAATTGATTTCATTTGTGTACTGTGAGGTAGGAGATCAATTTTCTTTTTTCCTTCCTTCCTTCCTTCCTTCCTTCCTTCCTTCCTTCCTTCCTTCCTTCCTTCCTCCCTCCCTCCCTCCCTCCCTCCCTCTCTCCCTCTCTCCCTCTCTCTCTCTCTCTCTCTCTCTCTCTTTCTCTCTCTCTCTCTCTCTCTGTCTCTCTCTGTCTCTCTCTCTCTCTCTCTCTTTCTTTCTTTCTTTCTTTCTTTCTTTCTTTCTTTCTTTCTTTCTTTCTTTCTTTCTCCTAATATGGGTATCATTTATTAAAAAGTAAATCCTCTTTTTGCAATACCTATTTTGTTGTAAACCAATGGCTAATATATGCATGGCTGTGTTCCTAGACTTTTTAATTATATTTAATTTGTCTATTTTTCATCTTTGCAGCAATATCACTTTGTCCTAATTATTGTAGCTTTATGATAAGTTTTGATGTCTAGTAGGATGAATTCGTCCACCTTGTTCTTTTGAAGCTCTCTTGGCTAATCTTACCCTTTGTATTTTAATATACATCTCATCATCAACTTATCTTTTTCAAAAAACAACCGATCCTGAATTTTGACTGGAATTGCATAATATCTATAGATCTTTTCAGGGGAGAATTAACATTTTTATGATATTGAGCATTTAATCTTTGGAAATGTTCCACCTGAACATTTTTTTAGGGTTTCTTTATTTCCTCTCAATAAGCTATATTTTCCTATGCATAGATCTTGCACATCTTCAAATATATTTATTCTTAGGCACAACATTTTAGATGCTATTATAAATAGCATAATTTAAATTTTGTTTTTTCTTTTTTGGTTTATATAAAAATCACTTTGTTGCTCTTATGTCCATAGAACTTGCTAAATTCTTAATTTTAAGAATTTATCTTTATATTCTTTGAAAGTTTTTACAATCTAAATTATGTCATCTGTGTACAAAAAGTTTGATATTTTTCCTTTGAAACTTATGCTATGTATGTAAGGGCATGTTTACACATGCCCTATTGCACTGATTATAAACTTTAGTACTTTTTTTGTCTATAATTGGTGATAGTCAGCCTTCTTATTATATTCATAATTTAAGAAGGAAACTTCATATTATTTATGATGTTTATTTTGATATTCTTTGTAGACATTCTTTATCAGATTAAGTTACATTTTATTCCTAATTTGCTGAGAATTTGTCTCCTATAAATGAGTATTGAATTGCATCACATGCTTTTTCTGTATCAATTGAGATAATCATTTGATTTTTCTTTTTTAGTTTTATAATATAGTTAGTTACATGGATTCATTTTCGAATGTTTAACCAACTTTGAATTCCTGAAACCTGGCCAAATCAATTTGTATTAATTACTCTTATTATATCACCAGATTTACTTTGCTCATGTTTTGCTTCAGATATTCACATCTATATTTATGAAAGAAATTGACCTTTAATTTTTGTTCTTTTTTGTAAAGTTCTTAAATGAATGTTATGCAGGCCTCAAAAAGTGCCAAGTATTCTCTTTTATTCTTAATTTGAAAAGTTTTGTTTAAGTGCTATTACATTTGACTCTTGAGCAATGAAGGAAGTAAAGGCATTGATCCCTGTGCAGTTGAAAATCAGAGTATAAATTCTGACTCCCCCAAAACTTAACTACAGTTGTCCAGTATCCCTGCAGATACCAAACCCTCATGCTCTAATCCCTTATATAAAATGGAGTAGAATAATGTAAGCAGGTGGTCCTCCAAATCTGTGGAGTCCCAATCAACTGTGGTTGGTTGAATCTACAGATGCAAAACCCAGGATACAAACGGCTAGCCGTCTATTTATTAAAATGAGTCTGCGTATAAGTGGACCCATGCAGTTCAAACACATGTTGTTCAAGAGTCAACTGTACTTCTTGTGTTCAACTTTGGAAAATTTATCATAAAGCTATCTGGGCCTGCAGTTTTCTTTGCAGGATTAGACATTTCAGTGTGAATAATTGATTTATTTGTCAGAATAATTATATACTTAGGTTATCTATTTCTTTTATCAATGTTTGTAAACATTATCTTTTTTATAGAAATATTCTTAATTTGAACTTTTAAGTATATATCAGCATAATGTACAAAATATTCTTTTTATCTTTCCAACATCTTTAGGATCTTTTTTATTCCTGATATTAGTTATTTCTGAATTATTTATTTTTTTCTTGATTGTATTCATGAGGGGTTTATTAATTTTAATAGTTTTTCCAATTTGTAATTTAAGCTTTGTGTATGCCTTTTATGTACTTTTTACAAAATTACTAATAGTTGTTCTTTCTTCCCCCTATGCCATCCACTTTCTTTGATTTTAATTCTTTCATTTTTATTCTAATATTTTGAAATGGACAATTTATCTTGATTTTTGAGATTTTCTTCTTTTCTAATATATTAAGATATAGCTTTTCCTTTTGGTATGGCCTTACCTGCTTCTCATAAATTGTCACATATTTTCAGTATGGTTTCATTCAATGTATTTTTAATTTTGATTGTAAATTCTTCTTTAATTGATTAATTATTAGAGATAAAATGTTTAATTTCCAATCTTTGGGGATTTTCCTTTATATTTCTGAATTTAATTTGTGGCTTCATACTACTAAAGTCAGAGAACATATCCTGTATAATATCAATTCTGTAAAATTTGTTGCTTTATGGTCCAACATATGGTTCATATATTCTAAATGCTCCAGGTGCACTTAAAAAGGATGCGTATTCTCCAGTCACTAGGTGTACTATACAGCATATGTCATTAGGCAAACTTTGTTAGCCTTCTGATTTTCTACCAAATTTTCCACATTATTGCCATTAATTTAGCCAGTTTTATCAGTTTGTAACAGGTTTTTTAAAACAAATCACTGCAATGCAGAGAAATGTCCGGTTCTCCTTTTATTTCTGATCATTTTTTGGTAAATATATTTTGAGGCTATGTTGTAGGTGCACTACAATTAGAACTTTATATCTTCCTTGTGAATGTAACCTCTCAAAACCATGGTATGTCACCCTTTATCTTTAATGATGTTTACTGTCTCTCCTGTCTGATATTAATACAGCATTTGCATGTGCATTATTTTTCCATCTTTTAATTTTCAAGCTCTCTGTGTTTTCATATTTAAGGCAAACCTTAAAGCAGCATAAAGTTGTCGTTGTTTTTAATCCAATCAGTCAAATGTTGTCTTTTAAATTGGGTAGGTATTTATTCTGTCTAAAATTAGGGTAATTATGGACAAATTGGCTTAATCAACCATCTTACTATTGCCTTCTATTTGTCTGGCCTGTTCTGTGTTCCTTTGTCTTTCAATTCTTGCCTTCTGGTGAATTGATTATTTTGATTTTCTCACTTCCCATTTCTTAGCTTATTTGATCACTATATCTTTTTTTAATCACTTAATGATTACCCTAGAGATTATAATATTTATACTTGACTTACAAAAATCTAAGACAAGTAAATACCTTTTTTCTTTCTTGGACAATACAGGCCCTTAGAGCAATTTAACTCCATTTACTCCTTACTCCCCCAGGCTCATCAACTTGTATTTCATTGTTGGTATGTGTTTTAATTCTTTCCTCTATTTCTCTCTATATCTAAATCTCTCTATTATGCCATAAGAAATATATACTTATTCATATAGTTCAAAATTCTTTGGGCGTGCCCACATATTGACTCTTTTCATTATTATTATTATTTTTTTTCATCTCTGAGATTCTGTCTGGGTTCACTTGCTTCCTGAATGACAAATACCCTTTTGTGTTATATGCAGTAAGTAACAAAATTCTCAGTTTCACTTGTATGAAAATTACTTTATTTTGTCATTATCCTTTGAGAATATTTTTTTCCTGTGCGAAGAATTCTAGGTTGGCAGTGATTTCTTTTGCATTTCAAAGTTATTATTTTATTCCACTCTCTTCTGAATTCTGTTGTTTCTCTTAATTTTTATTGTTTTTATTTTTATTGTTATTTCTTTGAAGGTAATATGTGCTTAAAAAAATACACTAGTTGCTTTTGGTAGTTAGCTGGTATATTATGATGTACATAACAGTGGTTTTCTTTGTTTTTATCTTGTTTCGTATTCACTGAAATGCTTGAATCTAGGGGTTCACATTGTACATCGTCTTTCAAAATGCAGGTGGCTGAACTAGGACCAATAACATCCCCAAATCATCTGAATTCAGAGAGAGAGAGATGATTTGAAGCTCCCTGATAAGGCTTGTTGTTTTAAATTTATTCTTACTCCTTGTGTATTATCCCTCAGTCTCATTCCAAAGCCCGGGGCTTACAATGGGGCTTCTTTGGGGGTTCCGATCTCCAAAATTGTATTTCCAATCCCTTGAGTCTGTCAAAAGCTCTGCTCAGCATCTATGCTTCTGAAATCAGCAGATGCCTCGAGGAAAATGGCTGCAAATTCTTGACTCGTCTTTCTAAGTTTTTCTCTTTTGGATCTTGACCATGCAATTTCCTCCCTGCCTTGATATGCATCTGATCCATTAAAACCAATGTGGCATCAAATCTTTTTCCAGCTTTCCTAGTTGTTTTCTCCAAATGGTTTAATCAGCACGACCTAGTCTGTCATCGTAGGGAAACATTCTTCAAGTTTTAAATGTAGCATTTCACCCTTTTTCTTTTTCTTTCTAAATTCTTAGGTTCATGAGAGGAGAAGCTATTTTGTTCATCTCAGTATGCCCAGTGCTCAGCTCAGAACTTGGAATATAATACAAGATTGTTAAATAAAGTTTGTTTGGGATTGATTGCAAATAATGTTAATTTTTTTAACCCTTTACCAGAAATTGTTCAGAATGTCACTCACGAACAGTAATGTAACAAGGCCCAGCAGTGGGAGATGTCTATCCTGGATGTAGTCAGTTGGTTAGAAATTAGACCAACACATTTTTCCCCACCAAGGAGGAGTATTTTGTCACTGACATTGTTTAGAACTTCTGGCACACAGTGATAGTAAAAAGCAAATGATGTTAATTAGTCATTTTATTGTTTTTAAATTTCAGTATAAAAGGTATCCTTATTGTCTGCAGTCTAGGGTAGACTACTCCCTTCACATAACCATTGGTGTGCCACTGCTCATGACAATAGAGGCAAATGAAACGGTTGTTGGGGACAATTCAGCTGGGTTCATGGAAAGGGCTGAGTCCATGTAAGTGAGTGGGCCAGCTTTGACACACTTTGTGTTTTCTGACTACCCTACCCACCCTCTACTGTCTCCAGGAAACATTGATCTGGGCTGGATTGTTTTTAACTATACATCTACTCATAAGATTGGTCAGGGCACTGTGGCCATCGAATGTTGAAGAATTGTTTGCTCAAATTGGATCGACTTCATGTTTGGGTTTGCTGTTCAGTCTAGCTTATAAACCCCTTGAGAACAGAGATACTCATTATTGTCTGTTCCATGGCCCCGAGTCCACTATTGCAGGCAACTGGTGCTTGATACGCATGAGTTACATTGAAGGGTACTCTCTTGTGTGTTATTTCACACATAACACACAACAATTTGTTGTATTTTTATCTCTTAAACCCAAGATGAAATAGGAAGATATAATTTTTTTTTTATGGATATACAACATCCCGTTAAATGGCCCTTTGCTTTGGATTTGCGGTCAAGATGGCCGAGGAAGTAAATACTGTGCTCGCCTCCCCTCATGACCACATCAAAATTACAACTCATCTGCAGAACAACCATCATTGAGATTCACCTGATGTCTAGCTGAACCGAAATAATATAAGCCTGGACATACGGAAGAAGCCACATCCAGATTGGTAGGTGGCGTGAGACACAGAACAGGTTGGTCACACATGCATACACACACACGTGCACACACATATGTGGCAACTAAGAATCTAGGCTGTGGAGGTTTCCCCTTGAGGGGCGCGGGCTCCTCATGTTAGATGACTTCCAGCACACACACAAAGCTCACCTGCGATCACTCCTCTCTAGTTATGCTTTTATTTACCTGTTATTTTAGATAGTGACAGGCAAAGGCGTTCACCTTTATAGGTCTCCAGAACCCAGGCCAATGGTAAACGGAGCTACTTGAACCCGTTTCAGTTGTGATAATTTTACCCTAGCCTCAGCCTTAAATCAGCTGGTTGACATCTATGAATATGTTTTAGGGATATGGATTTTTTTTTATATATTTTTGGTGATTATTGACACCAAAGTTTAGAGTATTGTATTTTGGTTCCATTCTCCCTTCTTCCTAGAATTCTTATAGTCTTTACCATTCTTAAACATTTCTTACTTTTTATCCTCCTAAATTTGTCTTCAGTCTAATGAGAAACTCATTGGTAATTTTGCCTTTTTCTGAATAAATATGTTAGTCATTAATACTAGTCACTAAATATTTTGGATTTTCTACCTTTCCAGAAATGATGGTAAAATTGAATTTCTTAGCATTAGTCTAGTCTGGGTGAGATCA